>JARQTH010000401.1:67721-203118 GCA_030142595.1 Trachelus iudaicus | reverse complement strand
CCCCCCCCCCCCCCCCCCCCCCCCCCCCCCCCCCCCCCCCCCCCCGCCCCCCCCCCCCCCCCCCCCCCCCCCCCCCCGCCCCCCCCCCCCCCCCCGCAGCGGTCGAAGGTCCTACCACGGTCCTTTCTGCTCTTTGCTTTTTGATCTTTTTCTTTATGCTTTTCATAGACGCTTTTCCAAAATTGTGCAAAAACTTTTATTGGACTTTCGAAAAAAAAAATTTCGCTTTGGTCGTTATGCTCGTTGGACCTTTTTTTTTATTTTATGCGATGTAGGGTATTATTTTTTGGAATTGAAAATCTGGTGAATTTTTGCGATTTTGGGAATAGACGAATTTTTTTTTTTTTTTTTATTTATTTGGACTCTCTGGCGATCGATCTATTGGAGATTTTTGAACTGTCGATGTTATCGGAGCTTCTTTTTTTTTTTTTTTAATTGGGAGAAAGACTGTGTACAGTGTTGTAGTGTCTTTGTGGAAGAGAAATATATGCAAAATATATATGCATATGTGAACGTAGATATAAAATAACGGATGATATCGTACGAGGGCAATTGGAAACTACGAGAAGTTTGTGAAGAAGATACTGGAATACTTCCTGGAATCGTGGATACTGCTATTATTGGGAGATAAAAACTACAAATTTATTCCCGTAAATTCGTCTCGGAATTACAAATCGTACGATTATTCTAATGGACCAGGCAGTCAGGATTGGCAAATTTTTTTCTTCCGTTTTTGATATATTTCCGTATGCTAAATACATTTATGCATATACGTATATCCCACCGGATGTACGTATATGTATAAATGTATTTGGAATACGGAAATTACGTCAAAAAATAGCCGGAAAAAAAAATGAAAATGATTTCATCCTACTCACTTCTTGAGTACACCTTCATTTTTTTCACTTGAAATTTCCTACTTATCATTCAACATTTTTATCGGGATAAGGACCAATTTAATGACTGACAATTATCATTTTTGATAATCCATCTACGAAATTTCCTGAATCAAACTACAGACCTGAAGTCAGTCGCGTGGCTACACTGGATTCTAGCATGTTCCAGTCATCCGACTGACTAGCCCAAAACGCATTTGACTCTCGTAGCACTTCGAGTGACTCACGATTTGATTATTACAATGATAATTACAGGTCGTTGAATTCGTCTGAGTTAAAGTTAAAAAAAACCTAAGATAACCCAGTGGAGTGTCGGGAAAGTGAAGTTGGGCCTGAAAAATTTTAATTGACGAAATAAAAAAAATGTTGGTCATCTCAAAATTAAAAAAAAATAGTATTATTATTACTATAATAATTATTATTATTTATGCTCTTTATGTATTTCACACTTGTACACTGTCTATGCGTATTTAGCCTGTCGAAGCGATATGTGATTACGTATGCAGGACATAGGCTCTACGAATGCAACGAATGCATCTGAATGTCTTATATATACATGTATATACATATATGGCCGAGGGACGAGCATTCCTTAATATTCAGACGAAGTTTCGCGAAACTGGGTTAAGGTTTGCATAACTCTTGTAAGCGGTAGATACACGTGGCTCTCATTGAAATTTCTCCGAAGTCGGATGCTGAATAAAGACGATTGCAATCGGCTTCCAGGTATTACGGGTGTTTAAATTATTCCTTCGCGTCGGACCCGGCACGTTTGTTCCTTCGGTTGTTACTCCGTCTGACGTTTCGAATGATTTTTACAATTTACGGGACGATAATCGAATTGCTTTTTGAGGTTATGAGCCAACTGACAATAGATCGATATATCGTTATTTTGACATTTTAAAATTAAAATAATAATACGAAAGCGTAGGTTAGGTCGGTCCGATAACCAAAAAAAATTATCACTACGCGTTGGACTTCCGCATTGACCTGACATCCGGTAACTGTGTACGAATGAGCTTGTCACCAAGGGAGGATATCTCGGACCTTGATAAAGGCTGTTTATTGATTAACTGGAAAAAGGGATCTTTGGTCGCCCCCTCTTCCTTTTCTGAGAATTATTTAATGCTTCCCTAGGGACTTTTTTTCTTGGAAACAAGGTATTAGGGCACCGTAGTGGGGGAGGGAGGTACGAGTGTCAGTCTTTTGACATTACCGTTCAAGTTATTATGTCGCGTTGACACTTCCGGGTTCGCCTATTACCATCGAGAGTGCTTTCGAGAAAGGTTTCTTGTATACCAGGAAGTCCTGGATTTCTTGACTGGCTTCGACGGTCACGTTAATTGAATTTTGAAAATGCAGACGTCACTGGGGGGCTCGAAGTCGTTTTAACTGGACGAAAAAAGATTGCTGGACAAGGGACGCCATTTTGATGTTGATTATACTTTTTTGGAATATTTTTGAATATTTTTATTCAGGAAAATTTTTTGTCCTCTTGTCAGATGCGTCTTTACGTGCTAACTGCTCTGGCGGGTTTCCTGTTCACTGCCGGAAGTTCACTGGGCAGTCCGATGACCTTCTTGCGCGAGCATACTCCGGAGGATCCTGTGGAACAGGCTATCATTGAGGAAAATGAAATTGACCAGGACATTGCGCTAGCACCACCTGTGATTGTCACGCAGAGTCGTAGTAACGGCAAATCCAAAAGTAGATTTCAGGTAACTTTCGTTTGTATAATGAAAACAAAATTTATTTTTATTTCTCGCGTGTCAATCGCTTTACGTATTTCCGCGAAATGCCTTTGATTTTTGTAACCGTAGAAATTAGTCGGCGAAGTCAGCAAATTTTGTCTCATTTTATTGCCGTATAAACAATTATTAATAATTCCCACGAGTCTCAGCAGAATTCGCGAATGGAATTCGAGTATCGAATTTCATGGAAACTTTGCCGTTTGGCTTTCTTTATATTTTATTTAAATCAACTATAGATTTTTGCTCAAGAATTTATTTACCGATGCGTCGGACAGTGATTTAGAATATAAATAATCAATTAACGTGTTTTATCGTCTCATGGTTAACGATCTGTTAAGTGATAGCAGTGAAAAAGGTTTCATAAACAACATTTTTTCAGGGTGGAAACAGGGAATGGGTCCAGATGCCAAAAAGTCCACCGGGCGCCTTAAACATTCCTGCTAGGTAAGAAAGTTAAAAAAACGATTTCCTGCACTTTCTAAATTTTACTTTGGAAATATGAGTCGCGTCTTTCAACTCCATACTGTGTTATATGTAATTAAATCCACGTAAAAATAAATATTGCGTCACTAAAAAGTAAAAACAAACACACAAGATCAGTAAGCATACAAAATTCCACATTGAGGGGACTCATTTACGTTTGGGTTCGCGAAGGAGATGGCCCCTCAAGCTGATGTCACGTCCCGGCTATAATTCTTGCGAAGTATTTTTAATTTGCACTTGAGAAACAGTCATAAATCATCTTCAACAAATGACAATTCATAAAAGAATTTCTTATCTACCAATAACCGGTTCGATCCGATTGAACTACTTAAAAAATAATTCAATACGTTACAGTTGTCTCTTGCGGTAGTCAAGAAAAAAAAAAAAAAAAAAAAAAAATCCTCTCTTCTTATAGGGCCAGAGTCGAATTGGAATGCGAGGCAATTGGCAGTCCTGCTCCGCAAATTTATTGGCTTCACGGTGGCGAACCATTGAGGCAGGTCAGTAATCCCAGCAGATCACTTCTCGATGACTGTGCGCGAGTATCCTTTTTTTTCCTCTTCCTTTCCCATCTCCCGATGGTGCATGACCCCCCGAACTCCCCGCTTCCACTCTCAGTACCGCCTAAGTACTATCACTTTCCTCTCCGCTAGGTGAATCCTTAAACGGAACCTTTCCCCACCGTTCTCGGCGACTCAAAGCCGTGGAGAAACGACGCCATTCAATTTTCTCACCCTCGGTATCGGGCGACGAAAAATTCTCTTGCGAGAAAGTCCGCCGGAATTCAATCAGCTCGAATGCCTGCGACGTTCCCGATAATTCGTTTATCTTGCGAATTGATCTTTCGACCGATAACGAAAAATCTCATGTAGACCAATCTTTTCCTCGCTCCCTGGTTCGAGTAAAAGTTCAATTATGTAGCAGTGCTTCGATTGCGTGCAGCATCGATGGTTGACAACTTGGATCACTGGGTCTTTGCACTTTTTAAATAATATCATTGACGCGCGAGGATCGCGTTGACTAAAATTAATATTTTTTATCAAGATTCTTTTTCGTATCGATAAAACATTCAAATGAGGCTTTACGCTTGTACGATATTTTTTAAATAGTTATTTTGACTGGGTCGCCAACGGTTTTGCGTGCTCTTCGTAATACGTGAATTTCCCGCCAGGTGCCACTGGGTACCCAACGTTTCCCACGTAACCCAAATACAAAAAGCCAAACGTACGATTCGTCGAAATTGAATATGCAAGAATTGAAATTGAACCCGTGCACGTATATCGTAGCTGGAGGAGCTCGCGGGAAATAGCGTAGCCGATACGGAAGGATCATCGAATACCTGGGGCGGAGTCGCCAGGACCAGATCGAAGCTCGTCATCGAATGTGCATCTCCGAGGGACCGTGGTCTTATCTATTGCGCTGCCATGTCCGGAAGTCGTACTGCCTTATCGAATCCTACGATGCTTCTAGTAAACGGTAAGAGGACAGAACAATAGGAATATAATCTTAATTAAAGTGACAGTGACGCTATGGGTAATATAAAAAAAAATAACGCAAAAGACAATAAGCGCAAGTTATGCTTCAGTTGACAATGTAATAATTTTTCGTATCAAAGGCTCATTTCAAACGAGTGGTCTTCGAACTCAATAATCGAACTAAATCGATACTCCAATTACTCCTTAACGTCGAATCGGCGAAGCAAAGAGGATTCCTCGCTGATTGCACGTCGCCCAGCGAATTGGACGAGATGCAATTCTCTGGCGTTATCTGTCAGAATTGTTTCTGACCTCTTCTTATCGCTGACGCAAGCGCCTTGTTAATTCCGAACTTGATCGTACACTAAATTTATTATACTTTCCTCCGTCCTCTCGTTCCATAATAACAAGCCGACGGTTCTGGTACACTGTTGTGCACGCTCGTAACGACTTCGTAACCATGATATTGAAATTGACTTACAAAAGAAAAGAATACACCGAGATACAATATCTTTAGTGATTCGTGTCACGAGACAAAATCAAACCAAACATTAACGAGCGACGGTTAACCATTTCTCTTTCTCTCTCCACGCGAAACAATTGAACGAAGCGATCGCGCGACAAATTAATACCGTATTTCCTCCCGCAGAACTCGAAAAGGGCAACGGCAGCAGTTGCGGCGCAGAGAGCCGACCCAGGATAACCTTGCATTCCCCGATCATGATGGCCCCCATAGGGTCCACCGTTGTTCTCCCATGTCGTGCAAGTGGCAGACCTCGACCTCGCACGTTCTGGTTGGACAATAACGAGAGGGCCATACTATCATCGACCAATCCCCGCTACAAAGTCCTGGGAAGCGGCGAGCTGGTGATCTATCCTCTTGAATGGAACGACATGGGTGGCTTCACTTGTGTCGCAAGAACCGACAGAGAGGAGGACGCCTCCACCACCTTCCTCTATCCGATCCTGGTACGTTCTTACAGTAATGCAAACAGAGAGTCAATGGTTGCCGAAGTGTGAATGGCACCAGGAGCAAAAAGAAAGCACAGCTTGCGCGCTGATAATTCCCGTGATCCCTCGTACGAGTGCGCATCGGCAAATCGGAGGGAGCGAATTGAATATTTCCTTTTTTTTTTTATCTTTCAGAACGACGACAACCAGAGCTAGGGAACGTGGATAGAGACGCGACGGAAACCGAAAGCTAAGATATTTGGGCCTCTGCAGTACTTTGTTTAGTTTCCTTTTTTATTTTTAATTAATTAATAATTTGAAATAGCTAGGTCGTAATTAGTTTGAACGTGCAGCGGGACCGATTGCTGCGCAAGTGCGCCGCCGCAGGAGAGAATTTAATGCTCGAGCTGCATTCGTCGTCGTGGAAAACAACGCTACGAATCGTCTAGTCACTAAGTATTAGGAAAACTTTATTTGTTAAGATCGTACAGTCTCGTTAACTTAATTATCATTTAGGAGGGGGAGGGAGGGAGGGAGGGGGAAGGAGAGGGAGAGGGAGAGGGAGAGAAAGAACGTTTACGCTCTGCTTGATACGTGTATAGATATATGTATATATCAACGAAGCCTGATCTTACGGTATACGTGCGGATATATATGGATGATATATTTATTTTAATTATAAAGATATTACACGTATATAGAAGTATTATGTATACACGGTGCTTCGCTTCGTTGTTCCCTCGAGGGTTGCAGTGCCGCACTTGGACCAGCCAAGGTCGCCGAATTAATATTTCTCTTCATCGATTTCTCCCGTCGCCAGGAAAGAAACCCGTGTACTTACCAGCGAATAAATGCATTTTCTCATACCCGTATCGTTCTTCGTATTAATTTTGGACGATCGTATTAATCTCGTATCCGCCGTGTATATTTTTATTCGTTCTTTGTTTGTTTCGATTTCACCAAGGAAATACGATGTGCTTAACGATAAGGCGAAGCTTACTGAATAAATGTACTTTTCAAAGATCGAACAATTGGCTCAATTATTTTTTCTTTTCCATAACTCCGTACATCCATTACCCACGTGATTTATGTAAATATTTTTCTTTCCTCCAAATATCAATTATACGTCGAGAAACCGTGATTCTTTTGCAATTTAATCACTCTACCAAAAAAGGGGACCCCACGAGTGCACGAACGCACGTTAAAGAGGGTCTCCGCGTATAATTTTCAAAAAAACTAAAGATCAAAGGCGCAGGGAACCAAGAGGAAAGGGACCGTGGTCAAGTTTCCGGTGAATAAAGTAGCTCAGAGTTAAAAATGTCAATTTAATTCGGCAACAACTGCGGTTCACATTGATTGCGTTTAATTGGAACTATTTTACGAGGACGCCGAGTACCGGAAATCGAACCGCGAGGCTCCCTCGCAGGCCGGAGGGAGGGAATATGAGTGGTGCGGGGGGGTTGAGGCGAGAATCGAACAATTATCTTTTACATGTGTATTTTGTGAATTTACGTCACCGGATCGTCTCAGACTTTGCTTGCGTAAAACGATCGTAAAAGATACATTCGGTTTACGTAATTTTCGTACAGATGTCGCTAGCGTCGCACCAAACGAAAGCTCTCCCCATTAAAGATCAGAACGAGATCGGAGATGCTCGACGCAATACATGTATATTTATAAATATATATTCCTCAATGCTACATATAAAGTATATATATTCGTGCGCGCGTGTATGTACACGCATTTGAATGTATATACGTTTATATATATATATATAATATATATATTCAATTTTTGTTATTAAGTAATACATGGGAGGGTGGGCATGATGAAGTCTTATATACACGTATGTAAGCTATCGATAATACTTAATGTAATCGAATAAAACGGATTATACATAGTCATAACGTAAATCTATATCCCAATTTAAGACGTTTGTTTCTCCTCGATTAAAAGAATCACAGATTTAGGGTATCGAACGCAAAATTGCCGACGAGGGACGTTTCTTCGAAGGTTAATCGGAGAGTCGAATATATTTTTTTTTGGATAGTTAATAGTTTTTTTTTTTTGCTTTACCCATTCAGATGCTCGCGAGCACTCTATGGAAAGTTATAATTTAAATTGACTAAAGGCGTGACTTCATTTCAATTGCGGTCAGAAGCGTTTTTGATTGAAAAAAAAAGAGACACGTTGTATACGATCGAACGAATAATCGTATAATAAAAACGAATCGTGTAAAATTCTTATTGAGCGATATTTTGAGATTCTTGGGCCGTTCCTCGTGTTCGCTAAAATATCTGAATTTAATAAAAGAAAATAGACGACACAGTGACATTTATACGTTAATTGACTGAATAAATATGAAAAAAAAAGGTAGGAATACTTTGTTTTGTCGTTAGAGTAAAATTTTGCGCTCGTCAATTAGCTTCCTCGACCCCTCATTTCCGTTCTTCGTCGTCCCTCTCTCTCTCTCTCTCTCTCTCTCTCTCTCTCTCTCTCTCTCTCTCTCTCTCTATCTCTTTCTCTCCTCTAACTATTATTGTAGTTGCAATAAAGATAGCCTTAAACATAATCTTCACTAATATCTCGCAAGACAATCGTCAATTGCAGGTACGAATGAGGTTGAAATAATAAAATAAATAATAATCAAAACGAGGAGAAAGCACGAACGAGAAGAAAGTACAAGTCTTCTCCGTTATAAAAATCCGACGGTCGGCCTATTAATTTTTAATAATTAAACTAAAAAGCTTGAATCAATTAACAACCTCATTGCTCGGATGTTTCGTAGTTCTTTCCTTTTCCCCGTTACGCGTTACAGAGGACCACGAAAGAGTCAGAGGGCTGCTCGAGCTGGAGTAATTTACGCGAACGATACATTCGACACAGTCGCCACTCTATACTCGAACATTCCTCGGCTAAATAAATATTTCAGGTGTGTACAGGCTTACTCGGTTGACACGTGACAGCTACTAGTATTACGATTAACAAAGGACTAACCACGCATCGGTGAAAGATCATTCAAGTTTATACATATTAATACTACATATTTGTGCCACGGGATTCGAACTTTCAGCCGGTCGTAGAAAAAGTCTGAAAATTCCGTCGGGACTGTCCCTGTCTAAGGATTTACTAACCCTTTTGCGAATAAGTAGACAACGGGGAAATTTATGTAATATAAAAGAGGAAAAAGCTCGCACGAGTCTTACGAAAGTTTTACAGCTAAGTACTAAATTTGTCAAGAGTCGCGTCGAGTAATCGAAAGAAGTTGAAACCTTTTTTTTTCCCTTTCGCAAGGTTAACGACAACGGAGTCCAGAAGTACCCTTTTTAATTTTCTAAATCTTATATCAGACCCCGAATCAGGTCTGTTGCATTATTTTCATACAGTAGAATCGACTGTAGCGCGTAACTTTTTATTTCCATAAATAATATCCTCACGAGACGCGCCACTGGTTTATCAATGTACAAAAACCTTATCACCATCTCCGTCGTCCATATTGATAATTCCTTCTCGTCGTAATCATATTTTCCCTTCTTACTTCCCTTTGACTCGTTATTTACAAGCTAGCGAAGAAAACGGCTCGAAACGAAAAATTCTTTGTAAAGAAAACAGAATGCGCGTCATCGCTTGATCAGAACGTAGGTACTGCAACGATCAAAAGTAAATTTAAGAGTTTCGATCGCCATGAATTTTTCTTTATGGGAAAAACCAAAAGAAAATCAGTTTCGACCTAGTCAACCTGTACACGTTAATATATGTATTTACACACGTACTATTTATTTTCATTAAGCACAAGTAAAGACGCTCTCACGGACGCACTCTGGCCACTCTCTTGGACACTCGCTCGCTCATAACTTTTCTCTCAATAAGTTTATCTATTCTCTCTCCCTTTCACACGGACACAATATGCGCGCTTGTATACACAGAACTATGGAAAATGATTTATATGATATTTACAATCAACAGTCGCGGAATACCTTCGTGTCAATTCTTTTTCGATGATTTGACTTTCCTCGGCGTTTCGGAGCAGTCGTCGTTGCCGTACAGATGCGATCGGTGCTTCATTTCGGTCGCGATGGACTTTGCCAAAGAAAAACGGTCGAAGAAGGTGGACGGGAAGAATCAAGGATCAAAAGGAAAAGCAAAAAGAAAAGAAAAAAAATTTAAATTAGAGACAAATAAGATTAAAAGAAGATTTTTCAAATTATTGCGCAACGGGGCACTACGTCGATGCCTGGAATAAAGTATCTTTGTGCGCGTACGTGTATGCGCGAGTGATTTAAAAGTGTCATCAGCCAGCACGAAGCATCGAGATAAGAGATTACGCTCTCGAAGTTGCTTGTTATCATTGAAAGAAAAGAAAAAAAAAACAAAAAAAATAAAGAGTGATTGTGAATCTACACCGAACCGAGCGTACGTATTTCTTTCGTAGTTTTGAAATTATTTGATTATTTTTCTTTTTAACTCGGAGGGCAACTCACCAGTCTCGAAAGTACTCTCTTCGGCATATCCTCCGTTAGACTGTAGATTTCGTTACGCTTCAATACAAGCTGAGAACCGTCCTCGAATATCACCTGAAACGCGAATTTACACTAAGACGTTCAGCGCGAGGCGAATACGCGAATACTCATTATTAAAAAAAAAAAAGAAAAGTTATCATTTACTCACCGTATACATGATTCTATGATTGGTACCGGTGAATACGCCGTCGTAAACTCGGTTGTCGGTCCACTTGACTTTGACGTTCGAGCCAACCGCTGGAGTATTTCCTGGCTCGTAATTCTTGAAAAAAAAGACCCAAAAAATCATCAGTACGCGTTATCGACGAAATCTAATCGATGACGTACACGAGGCCTTTGTATTATTTAAACTTACAATGACGTCGGAAGGATAGAGATCGTAACTGAAACTTTTGTCGGAAAACAAGACCATGTAGAAGAGAGTATCGTTTATGGAGTCTATTTTGCCCTCGTAATAACGGTTGTTACGATGCTTAGCCCATACGGGCTCACCCTGTCGTATATTTGGAATCTTTTCCTTTCCGGTCTCATGACCGTGACACGTAACCTAGAAAAAAGAGATAGATCCACGATATATCAAAGGACTGATTTAACGTTTAATTATAAACGCTCTCACTTACCGCCAGTTCCAAAGAACTGTAAGCCGGTATGACAAAAGTGGCTCCAGCAACGAGTCCGCAGGACGGATGAAAAAGTGCGTCGCACCGATTGCACTTCAAGCAGGCGCCAACCTTTTGGCCGCAGTAACAGCACTGCTGCCTGAGTATCTCGGTCTTGATGGTCAATACGTTTATGGGATCCTTGTTGGCGGGATCTTTGAATGTCACTCCTGGCAAGAGCAGAGCGCAGAGTACGTGAGCCCAGCGACTGTCGCTGGTTCGCTTCACGGCTCCGCAGCGCATTGGACAGAGACAACACATCTGTAAGAGTTTAGAGGATTTTTAGTGGAAGAAAATTTAATAGACAATCGTGACGAAGAATCATTGATAATTGGGTATAAGAATTATTGATACACAAGATTGACAGGACTTACCACGTGTGCCGTTCCTGCTCTGCACTTGTCGCAGGCCCAATTGCTCAAATCCGTTGGCGGTACAGTGATGCCGTAACAGGATGCATGAACTGTCACGTGACATTCCCTGCAGCTGAGCAACGTGTCGTTTTCCGGTTCGATACCCTGCTCCTTGGAATTGACAGCGAACAGCGTCGAGGATACCTAAAGAGCGTAAGGGTAGAGTGGTGCTGGTCGATGATGAATGTATAAGGGAAAGTTTAAAGGACTTGAAATAAGTATTACGCTCACCCATATAGGAGACTTTTCCGGCAGGATCATTGGCTTGCAGTACCTCCAATCCGGAGGCATCGGACGTCCACCGATATTCGCCGTGGAGGCGAAACTCGCACAAACCGCACAATGGGATATCTGAGCGTTCCAGTAATCATTGAAGGCCTGAATCAGGTTCATGGAGGGAACGTTGGGATAGAGCATGTCCGATACGTGTCCAGGTATCAGGGGAAAGTTACTTGGAGATAATTTACAGATGCGATTGCTCAGTGACTGTTCGTCTAGAATAACATTGAGCGATGGCTTAACGTCGATATCCTCTTCCCTCGTGCTCGGTGACTTTTCAATTTTCTCCACTTTGACCTCGGCTTTGACACTCTGCCGATAAGGCTTCTTCGTCGGATGTTGGGACGAGACAAATTTAATCGGAGTGTCCTGCTGCTTGACGCAGCCATCGCTACCCGTGCCAGGAACGTACGTTACGAGTGGATTTCCACGATTCTGCACAGCAGACACTTCGGTCGTGGGCTGTGCGTTCGATTCCAAATTTGACGGTATCAATGAATTTTTAGCCAGCTCCATCTTACTGAGATTGTCCACCTGGGTGGATATGGAGCACATCTTCACCTTGGTTTGCTTCTGTGCAGGTTCGTTCTGTGGCTTGGCAAGGGTTACCGCGAACGGTCGACAACCTTGCCTCTTCTCCTGAGGCTGCCTGCACGTCTTGCGTCTACCTTTTTCACTGGGTTTCCCAACGATCTCCATCACCAGGTCGTTTGGATACGCGAACGACTGCTGCCTGGACTCCGCGGGCAAGGCTTTGGCAACGGGAACCTGGATTACCTTGGCAAACTTGGGTATTACCGTGAGAGGCTTAGCGCCGGCATGGAAGGAACTGTCATCCAGGACTTCGGGATGAGTCAAGGTTTGCCGTGAGAACAATCCATCCCCGCTGTCGTCGTTGGTCAAAGTTTTGCAGCTACCGCTGGGACTGTGCCACATCTTCCTTGCCGGATTTCTCTGTGACCTTGAACCAGATGGTTCCGTCGCGTCTCGCGTCTTCCCGTCGCTGTTTGATATTCGGTGTATGCTCAGGTCGAACCTAGGACTTCCCAGCTGTGACTTGGACGGGTGTATCCTTGCCAGGGGAGCACAGGATATCATTGGGTTCTCGCTTTTAATCGGGTCGAAAGAAATGCCGGTACTTCGCGGACTAAAGATTCCATCGGCATCCTGAGAATTCATCGTGATCGTAGGATTCGATACCAGCATGACACTCGTGTTAGGACCGATCTTAGGTTCGGGCAAAGCACCGAAGCAGCTCTGCTGAAGCACCAGGAGTCCGTCCGCCGCAGTCGAGACGTCCTTGTCCTCCTTGATCTTAGTTTCGGACTCTAATTTTGGCATCTGCTGCATATCCGGGTTCAACGTGCTGTTCTCCTTGAATACACTTAACTTCGGAGCCTTGATCATGTTCCTGGCGTAGCTGTTCATTGGTTTCCCGGTTAACGGGCTACTTACGGATTTCTTTGCGGTCTCTCCGAAGCTTTGCTTCCCAGACGAATTTATTTCCGTCGCCACGACTTCCTCGCGCCGTTTGCAAAGCACAGAGCTATTATTTATTTCGTGGGGTTTCGGTATCAAGCACGCTGCCTTCAGCAAGGACGATCTCGGGAACTCGGCCTTGCTCGGAGTAGCGCGACTGACGTTCGTTATCTTAGCAAAATCGTCCCTTGGCTTTTCATTGTCCTTCTCGTGGTGGGCAGACACTTGCCCCACGTGAGTGATATTTACCACCGCCTTATCCTTGACGGCCGTCATGCTTACCTCGTTGCCTACAGAAATTATGTTCCCGGGTAATAGATTGATCTTACACTGACCCACGGACATGTCCTTGACGTTCGACGGCTTCTGCTGCGCGCTCAGACTGGGCATAGCCATCAGCTTCCTCTGAACGTCCGCGTCGGAGACGTCCAGTGGCTCGTTGGGACTGAAGATGGGAACAGCCGGATGCTTGCGTTTGCTCTTTACGACGTGCTTTTGCTTCTGCTTCTTCTGCTCGTTACTCTTGGAATGCTTCTTCTTCTTCTTCGACGTCTTCTCCTGCTCGGGGTAATCTGAAGCGGAAACTGGAATTAGATTCCTTAGTCTGGATCATGAAACTCGAGGTCACGGATGATACACGATTCCTCGAGTTCCTACGAATCGGAATCTGCTAACCTTTGTTTTTCGCGTCGTTCAGCATCAGGCAAGGAACCTGATGGTCCAGGATGTCTACGAACTCTCTCGAGGCTAGTTCTATGTCTTCCGTCACGTTCACGCTTTCCAAACTGCTTGCAGACTTAGCCGAGTTCTTCTTGGACTTCACGCCGCGCTTCTCCTTCTCCGAATTTACATTCTGCTGCTTCTTTTTCCTCTTACGGTTCTTCTTACGGTTGTAGCCGTCGTCGTAGACGTTCGCCTCTTCTACATCTGGCATTTTGGAAAACTTAATTGATACCAAGAGATCAATGAAATCGGGGTCGGGTCGAGGGACCGGCTCCTTGTTCGTAGGACACAACAAGGATACGATTTGGAAGGACGTGATTGTCAAGAAAAAATTAATCTCGTGACCTGACTATATGTATCTGGTGATTAAAAGTATACCCACCCATTTCTTCGGCTTTTAGCCAGATATCCTCCAGGACCTCGAGCTGTTGCTCATCTGGACCATCGTCTACCTCATCCTGTTCCATGTCTTGCAAGGCTTTCTTCACTTCCAGCGGTATGTCCGAAAGATTCTCCAGCTCTCCTATATCCACGTCTGGATTTGTTGCAGCGATAATTTTTTTCTTGTGGATCGTATGACGCTTGTTCTTTGCAGCCGCGTTAAGATAACTTTGAGGAAGTTGACCGTTGCTGCTGCTGCTGCAGAGAAGATCCATTTGGGATGGCATTGGAGCTGCCGTTTGACGCGGATCTTCCGGGTGAGGACCGATGTCTTCGCCTCGGAGCCAAAGCTCATACCTTTACGATACACGGGACCAAATAAATGTTAATTGGTTTGAACTGTAATTATTGAAAATAAATAATTTACTATAATTGTAAGTACCTATCGGGTTGGAACCGTTTGACAAAGGTATCCATAGAGATCTTCACCATGTCTTTGCTGCACGTACATTGCGTGGCTCTTTTCCCATACTCCACCCATCTGGGAGCTGCAAAATTTGTGGATTCCGCGCAATTAAATCCATGATTAAATCCGGCATGATAACCATATGGAAAAGTAATCATTATTTCTCCAGCCTCCTGTGTAATCTGAAAGGATACGAAGATATACTTTAAGAATCTGGCGTATTCAATTGTTCGTAGAACAGAAGAAATAAGATTAGTTGTCGTACCTTATCGCAAGGTATCGAATACTGTCTCAATATTTGTGGTGAGATCAATGACATTTTGTGACGGAGAAAAGCAGGACAGCTTTGATAGCTCGATGGAAAGAAACCACTTGCTAATCTTTCCAGTCTTCGTCCATGTTCCGGTGGAATGGCATACCATGTTTTTGGTGAACCAAAGTGTAGGTAATTGATCGAATAAAGATCCATGTCTTCGGTATGCCACGCAAAAGTTGTCTTCCACATGCCAAAGTATAGATAGGCTGTATTGACTCCATCGATAGAAATACCATAATCTTTGTTGACATAATCCAAAATTGTGCCGAGGTGATTAATATTCCATTCTTTAACGTCAGGGTCAGTCAGTGATCCGGAGACGTCTGCCCCATATATTGGCGCAACGTACGTAATGTTCTTCCAATACTTGCGCTCAAGATCTTCGTAATCAAAGTGACGAGGTGTACAATAACGCTCCGAATTAGCAAGTTTACTGTATTCCTTAACAGTCGTTGATTTCTTCTGTATATTGATTTGCTGATACAGTCCCTGCTTGCCAGTGACCACCTGGCAGATTGGTGCTGGTATCGTCAGATTCAAATCATCCAAATTATAACCTCCTTTACGTGGTACCCATTCCTTCGGTGGGATAACCTTTGCTAGACCAGCCTTATGTGCGCCCTTGCTTTCCATATACTCGACATACTTGGAGAAATCCTTAAACTCTTCGTAAGAAGGCCGGAAGACCATAATCCGGGGTGGACCCCCAGAATTATTGCTAATCATTGTCCGCGTGGGCGTATCTTTAATAAAGGATAGAAAGATCAATCATCAAATTCCTCTAATATACAGATACATGAATATCAATTCCACACTTTATTTACCTTAAGCAAATCCTAACCAAACATTTATCAACATCTCTTACAGATGCAAAGAGCATTTCAATCTTATGTAACACGAGCTAACATGTCAAATCCAATTAAATAATTCTTCCTGATATCAACAAGATTTACTTCGACAGTATCTGTAGCAGTATTACATTCTTTGTAACATAGCGAATAAAAAAAATCAGCATTTGCAAAAATGGACGCGACGCGAACCGCAATAGGTACAAAGATTGACAGAAGGGGCTCCAAGGGAGAGTAGTGGGGAAATGCAATAGACGAGTAGAAGAGCCGCCAGGAGGGGGCAATGTTTTCAGCACGGGCGTCGGGATCGTGCATAAACAAAATGGATGCTGGTTATTGACAGGATGCACGAAAGAGATAGATTTTCTTACATATATTCTTGGCTAAGGATAGGTGGCATGAGATAACGTTACACCGGAATTGCAAGTGATTCGAAGAAGCCGCCATTGCGGAAATTACAAATCGCACGTGCGATTTATCTATGAAATTTTTGGACAGAACCGAAGCTTAGCTTCGGAGCTGACGGGGCCTCTTATCGGTACGATTTTTAACTTCATTACACTCGCATTCTCCCGGGATGCCCTCTCGTAATTGATTTAACGTACTCACGTTTCTTATCGCTATTCAAATCACATGTCTGACGAAAAACTTCGAGTCGATGAAGGTGTATTTGCAATTAAGGTTTTATCAAGCACAGACACACTCCCCACGCGCTGTACGCAAACTACTGAAGATGCTGTCCCTTTTACCCTCGATGTACATATACTCAATACGCATGCGCGATGCACCCGGCAAAATCAAATCCCTTCGTTCGGTCACGTAGGACACTTAAGATCATAGTGCCAATAAATTTTCGATAAAAGATCAATCGATTTTCACGTATTACTATCGTCACGAATGTGCTCCAACTTTTTAAGTCATTACCATCGCGTTGCAGCTTTCGTTTGACAATGCTTTGGGAAATATTCCGGCAGTAGGTGGCGAGTTTAGAAAATTTATTATTAATCTGCAATACAACTTGGTAAAGAATATTACGTGATTGTCATTACGTTTTGTAGTAACAAAACAAATACATATCGTATTATGATGCATAAGGGGTCATTGCATCAGGAAGACTTAAATGCGCATGCGTGAAATTCCATATATACATATGTATACGTATAATAATTCAATCGTTTGCCGAATGCACCTTTTTTTTTTGGAAAATTCATCTCTTATGTACTTTAAATTACATTATTTAACTTACTTTTGCGAAAATTCATTCTCTCTACTACTACACGAATAGCTCGAGTACGCATGGTCGGGGTTGTAATTGATATCTTAAATATTTAACTTCTTTACACCCGATCGTATGGAGTAGGGTAAGGATTTGTAGAAGCAATTTAATTTATTAATAAAATTCTTTATTATTGTTCGGTCGCCCATTACCGATAATATTCGTACGCGAAGTAAAAAAATAGAATTTATAATTAAACTATTCACAATAATTTATAACTCTTACATTTTATTATTTTCGTAACGAGAATAGAAATGGATGATTTATAATGGATAATGTTAAATAACAAAACTTATTATCTGTATGGCGAAGCATTCATTACAGTTTAAGGTATAAACTGACTGTTTAACATTTACGCTTACAGTACAGTCTTAATATTTAATTTGTATCACGAGAGATTTAAAGAAATATATTTAGTTTTGAAATCCAATATGGATTATTCTATTCAACATATAAAAATACAGTTATGCGATTTCCATATTCAGATATGGTATCAGATATATGATTCTAACGAATATAATTAGTAGCTTGACATGATGAGTTTTACTTGACCAAAGTTATATAAATAATATGCAATGTTGAAAGAAAGACAATCTCTATAAAAAAAAAGAACAAAGAACAGAAGTTTGTAAACTTATATTTATCTTAATTTTAAACTTAAGCTTCATCATCTATAATTGAAAATATTTATCAAACGTTTTTATACTACTGGAGCACGTAACGCTAGAAACTTTGCGTGCTAGATAATATTATACATTTGTCTGAAATATATCATGTAAATCATGTTCAAACAATCAGTTAACGTTTCACTTAGGCTAATAAGTAACATTAGAGTGAACCTTTTCAATTAATATAGACGTATTTGAGCCTGCGAAATGAAGCACAACGTACTTTACTTATTCATAAAAACAACCTTCGCTAGTCCTCTCACTGCACATACAATATTACTTCTTCAGGAATATTAAACCACTCATGCACACGATTATATTAAATTTCAAACAACAAATTAAAGAAAATCACTGCACTTTTAATTATTAGTATCTTATAAGAATTATTTAATCAGGCTTCAAATCTTTGGTTAACTGCCTTTTAATGTTTGTCGACTGGGGTTTTCCAGTCGATACATTATCTTCTTCGTTACCTCAGTTAAAACTTACACTGCACTTATTATTTATACGTGGTTGCATGCGTATATTTAAAATATTTCCAGCACCTTCGTTTAATAGCTTTTTCAATATTAGTTTAAAAATATTCCTATAAACTTTTGAAATAAAATTTGAAGAAACGCTTTTTCTCTCAATCACATATATAATTGCTATTACTTACCCTTCGGACAGTTTTCTTTTAAACTTTTTAAAATTATTTATATCATCGGCATACACCTTCCTCATCTTTTCCTTCTTCTTCGCTTCTAATCACTTTTGTTTCTTCTAAAACATTTCTAATACCGTTCAATTTGTTGCTTCTTCAAAAATAACTTTCCCAATACTTTTATAGCGTTTTGTCTTTATATTTCTTCAGAAGTGGCGTTTCATGGGTGTCCATAAAATTATCCGAATCATCAGTCAAGTTCAACTTGTATTTTTTTTTGTTTACCAATGCTTGATTTACTTTCAAATTCTGACTGAACTACGCTCAATGAGTGACATCTTCTTTTACGGGAAAACGTAGGTATTACTTTCCGGGGGTAAGAACGCTGCAGTACATCTTTCAGACATACATGTTTATTCTTCTTGTTCTTCGAACCTTGACTACCGCACGACTGACCCTCTTCCTGAGAATTTTCACCAGTAACATTTAATTTCTTAATGCCACTCTTGCTCGAAGCATTTCTGCCTTGTTGAATTTTACGTTTGATTTTATTAACGAAACTTAGTTTTCTTTTAGGTGAACTCCCTGACCTCCTCTGTTGCCCCTTAGGCGCTTTCAATCTACCGGATAGAATGTCTCGATTAACCCTTTCAGGCGAAGAAACATATTCTTCAGTTCCCGTGGACACGTCAAAGTCCTTGATACTTTTCTCCCTACGTTTTTTATTTTTCATTTTCCTCTTGCTACTCTCTCCCAATGCGTCCAATCCCAATCTGTCACTGATCTCATCCTTCATTACCTCTTTGTCCATCTTTGATTGCTTTCCACGTATCTCCATCTTATTATCTAATTTCACTTTCGCAGCACTTTTCACGGACTTAGTTTCACCTTGTGTAGGAATCATATTACTTCCCGAAAGATCTAAAGAGGTTTTAAACTTCTTTTCCTCAATATCGCTGTCTGATTCAGCGCAGCTCATTGACGAATTACGTTTTAACGTTTTTGAATCAGGTTCATTATCCCGCTTATCAACTGTTTCACGCTTTTTCTTTTTCAACACCATCTCGTTCAATTTAATATCCCTGCTCAACGTATCATTCGTCGTGAAAGATTCATTAAAGGCGTCGCTTAAATCAATGTTTTTTTTCTTTCCTGAAGAACTTTTATTAGACGTTTCTTCGTTTACCTCTTCATCCTTCGTTAAGTTATATTGCATCTTATCATCTGACAATTTATGCTTATCATTCGTTGATCTTAAGCGCGACTTCTTTCTTGGTGATTCCAAATCATCACGTTCTTCGACTCGTATTTTGACGTCTTCATCCTCTCGATCTGTAATTTGTTTCTTCGGCTTCGTTTCTTCCTCAGTGCACCGTCCATTAGTCACAGGATCTTCATTATCGTGCTGATTTTGGGATGCCAGCCATTTAACTATCCTCTCAGACGTAACATCCATCTGGTCATTTTCATCGGAGACACTAGTTTTGTTGGCAACCTGGAGCAGAAAATTGTCAAGGTTATTTTCTTGACCTTTGGTGTTCCAAAAATTCGGATTTTCTTTTTTACTGTTCAATCGTTTCAGCAAACGCAAGCGCTCCTGAGGGCAGCTTTTGGTTTTTATTTAAAGTAATTGAATGCAGATGGAACTACTGTACTCTCCGGGACCTGGGTCAACGTTTACCGTAAAAAATCTATTATCTCTTATCAAGACAGTGAGAACGAAAATTTATGGGATTACTTACGACGTTGCATCCCAAAAGCGGATGACGAGATCGTAGATTCTTTGGAAAGGGAACTGTCGAAGATCTGGGTATCTCTTCCTCTTTGTCTGTTTTGTGCGCCTCGATCTCCGCGTTCGATATTTTTGGTCGAATGTAAACTGACCGCACTGCCTTCAGGTTTACTGGAAATTAATAAAATTGAAATTAGAACGAAACCAAGGATATACGTCAAAAGTGGGGGAGTTCAAAGTCTTCCGAAATTTTTGACAATGTCGTTGACAAAGTAAACAGATGCGATAATTAACAGAATTCTAATGATTTGTACGATTACCTGCTCCATACGATCTCTCCAGGTCTCCTTTATTCAAAACAATGGACATGGGTCGGTTTTCTCTTTCATAAACTTCGAATTTCTCTCCGCCGATTACGATCTCATTGTCTCCTTGAAACATGAACTTTTTATCACGGAAATTATGCACGTCCACCTATTTTCACGAGACAACAAAGTAAACGTAACGACGAACGTCGTGTAGAATCAGAAACTTTTTTATCTCAACAATGACTTACCGTTTTTGGTATTTCAAAAATAAATATCTCATCGTCCGAGGACAAGTCATTCATTGTCAAACTCGTAACGGAAGATTCTTGGATGAAATTACTTTGCGAAACTAAATCTTGTATCTGCACAAAAGAATGTGATACCAATATTTATTATGCTTTGAATTCGAGGTAAAAGCTTATTTGTACATGAGATCGATAAGACTCGAGGTACCTTTACTGGTCTTCGGTGATGAACTGCATCAATACTTTCTGATAAGGACTGTTGTCCACGTTTCTTTAAAAATTCATCTTCGTATTCCCTCATAACGTCTGCGTCGTACTTTTCCTTCTGGCTATTTAATTTCTTCATGACGCATCTTAAGGATTCAATTTCTGTGACAGAGTTTGACAGTATCCTATTACCGTTGGACGGATGATTTGGCGACAGATTCAAATCATCGTTGACTTCCTATTATAAATAAAGTACAAATGACGTTACCTTTGATACAAGAAAATCAATGCTGTTAAACATTATTGAAAAATCAGTTCCATAAAAATGTATACTGCATTTTTTCCTTGGAGAAATTTTTTACTAAAAACATTCACTTACTGGGTTGGATGTTACCTTGTTATTCAGTACTTCATTCTGTTCGTTCAAATTTAATGCATTTCTTTTATCAGTTCTGCCTATCTTGGGTTCAGTATGAGAGACTTCTTTAAGCAACATCTTTTTTGAATTGGGTGTATCTTGGAACTCGCTACTTGTGTTGTTATTCAACGTACGTCTTATTGGTAAATCTTTTTCTTCGTCATTCATAGATTCCAAGTTCTCTTGGTAAGAGCCGTAGTTCTTTTTAGGGTGATTTATGTTTACAACAGCATTAGAATTATTTCTCTCTTCAAGATAACTCTCATCGAGTCCTCCACACATATTGTGATTATCTTGAATCTTCATAGTAGCTTTTGGATCTTCAGGTTTTTTATCAGATTCTTTCAAAATTTCATTCACAGTATTATCTTGACAATATAGCGAATTTGTATTGGGAGAACTGGTCATTAATGGATTCGGATGAGAAATATCTTTGCTTTCTTCATGTAGCTTAACAATCTTGTATCTGGTTTTGAGAATTTGAGTACTTTTAACCTTAGGCACAAACTTCTTTCGTACGCTATCATCGCCTGATATTGATTCACATTGTGAGAGTGACAGAGAATGTGTCGGAGATCTTATTTCTTCAAAACAATTTTGTTTAGCAACATTTTTAGAAATCAAAACTGAATTTTGTAAATCATTTGACGATTCTGCTTTAGAGCTTTCAGCGTTTTTGTCTTGTAGCTTGACATTGCTGGTTAATTCTTCCAGCAGGTTGTTGCTATCCAATGTATTAATATTTGACTTCTCATGTCGAAGATCAGAATCCTTTATTATACTTTTATCTTTACGAAGACTCTCATGTTCGATGGAACCATTAACAGGGAGTATTCTTATAGATCTAGAAATATCTTCAGAATCATCATTTCCATTTTTAACAGTATTGAAGAGATTTTTCTTAATGGTTGCTGGACCCTTCGGTAACCTCCTTATGGGATCCAACATTTCTTCAGAACTAATATTAAGTTTAACGGTGTTCGCTGTGTGTTCTAGTTCTTCCTTAGAATTTGTTAAATTATTATTGTTCTCTCCATTTAATACTCCATTGAGTTTATTAATTGGAGGAGCGAGGCTTGATCCATCAGAGAGATTATTTAGTTCGTGGGATAAATTTGTATTTTCTTGATTTTCAGAATTCAAAGATGATACTTGCAATCTTTTTCTCGTTGATCTTAAGACTCTGTTAGTGTTTGTAGTTCTGTTAGTATTATAATTATCATTTACTATTTTTGGTAGTGTATCCCGCCTCTTAACTTTTTCAGTTTCCTTTGAGCGATCTCGTACATTTTTTAAGATTTCAGTTTTAGATTTTATATTAACTTTATTCGAGGAATGCTTTGAAGTACCTGAACGATCATTACGTGATCTAGCAGAACTTGAAGGTTTAGAATTGGTCATAAAAACGTCGTCGATACCACTTGATTCAGAGTCCGTTACTATCCAAGTGTCATTAACCAAAGTCTTTTTGTGTTTGTTGCTGCTATTCAGACTCTCTCTCCGTTCACGTAGCTTCCTTTTAACATAATTACGTAACGAAGCATTTATCTCCTTTGCTTCCTTTTGTAATTTTCGGGCTCGTTTCAAGGTATGTATCAAAGAATCATCAATTAGTCGTTCCTTGATGAGATTCTTTGTTTTCCACCAGCATATTTCCTCATCGGAATCACAACTTGAGGAAGACATTTTTTCTTTGTTTTGAGTTTTCTAACAATTTTATGTCCTACAAAGATGGAATTTAAACATTACAGCCTTCGATCAATTATAAAATGTTCTTTATACTACTATGCAAAATACTACTCGCAACTGTCTTCTACATTTTGGTATATTCCATTCCATACATTATAAAAAAAGCCATAATTTACATGTAACGACTCTTTGGCTATGAGTGAAAAAACCAGTGTACAATACTGTCATCGTGAAAGAATCAAAAATTAGTTTTTCAATAAAAAAAATGATAAAGTATTCCACCGACAAAATTCTCAAGGCACAGAAAGCGAAGCTTTCGATCGATTTTTATGTATTACGAAACAAATAACGGATGACACAAATATTTTTGAGATCCGTATTAAACATTTAACACAATAAACGTCATGCACTTCTGTCTTTATAATACAGAATTCTTTAAAATAAATTTGTCAGAACTCACGTTTTCACTTTGACACATGTAAAACGCATGGCGGTATACGCGCACATGGTTGATGCTTCCTCACGTGGTAATTGCGCATTGTTAATCAAAATTCTGTACGTTCAAAATCAACAGAGAAAAGGGCAATATGCAGTATTAAATTATACAATTAATTGCAATAGAGAGCCACATATGATACATTTAAATATACTGTTCTTACAGTCGTACGTTGCTTCGATATCTTGGACATTATCCTTTTCAGACTAGACGAAAACACGTGAACGTGCGCACAGTGATGGAAACCAGTGGAAACTTTGAAATAACGGATTGGCATAGAACATAAAAAATAAAGATGGTAAACTCTACAGTTGACGGAGCTTAGGCAGAGATGAGTAGGGAGACGCAATACGCTACGATTTTAGGCGATACCAAAGGCATGCGTACCCCGTCGTACCCGAGCTGAACGTGATCGCGAACGTGTAGCTTGGCGGGCAGAGGTTCTCCGCTACTTCCAAGAGCAACCCTTAGAACGAGGCTGCTAATCGGATACAGCCAAAATATTTTTCTTTACGATCCTAAGTTCAAGCGCACCGTGTATAAGCTCGGTAATATGACAAAAGCCAGCAACTCGTGCCTGTCTGCACTGAAGCGTATGATGCCACCAATATATTGAATAGATATTTTAACGATGTTGTACAATAAGAACTATTGTCAAAACCTATCAGGAACTAGATTGTGTTTGAAACAGTTCCGTGATAGTTCTCTCTAGTACTCAATGTTGGGGACTATAGTTTCGCTTGGAACTATTGTTAAATAATGCTGGAAGCCTAGCGCCGCATCGCTGCACGTTCACGACCACGTTCAGCTCGGCTACGGCGTAATATGTATTATCGAAGGAGGCGATGATCACGAAATCCTGCTCCTGGACTCGCCGCTACGATTTAGCGCAATGTTTTTGGTGTATCGCCTAAAACCGTAGCGTTGTGCATCTCCCTATTCATCTCTGGTTGGGATATAATGCTAAAGATGCGTTCGGACTAACAGTATATCCCGTAATTGAACCATCGTGTGGTATTTAATTTCAGCGAATGACATCGATCGATTTTTGTCAGCTGTCGAAATCAATCGATACAATTGACTGAAATTTACTGACCGCGAAGGTGTTTAAATTACGGAATACCTACGTTCTAAATGCTTTGAGTAACAAGCAGCGACGAATTTGTGTAGAGCTCCGACAGTAACCACGTTTTTTTTTTTTATTAGTTTCTGTTTGCTTTTGATGTATGTACATACTTGGTTTGTAAAACACCTGAATGAATGATTTCCTTCGTTTATACCTTTGCCATTGAGAAAGAGATCTATAGTATTCACACATATTTCATTGCATTGTATCGTCCAAGATCTAGCAAATGCATATTTCATTCTAATTGCGTACCAGAATTTTTCAACATTTCTTGATTCATAAAATATTATATATATATATATATATATATAAAGATATATGTAAGAAACAAATTTTAGAAATTCTAACTATTTCGAATTGTTATAAGTACTTTATTTTTTTTAATCACTCAACTCTTCTTCGTCACTGAAATAATTATTTTTTCTAAAACGCTTTTTGGGCTGGGAGGGTTCTTGTAACGAAGGTTCATCGTATTGACCGGTTGCAACTTTGTATCTATATTTTTCAAGCTCCTTTTGCTCTTGCTGCAACACAGACAGACATAGTACGTCATTTCTTATAAGCCAAGAAATGAAATATTGTAACGGGAAGGATAAATTAATATTTAAAGGTTACCTCGTATCGTATCGCAGCACCCAATGTTTCCAGATCAGGTTCGTTATCTCCAACATACTCGTCAACATTAGTTCCTGCAGATGTCCGTGGATTACGAACACCTTCGTCACTGTCACTGTCGTAATAGCTAGTATCCGTTTTAGTACGATTTTTATTCTTATTCCTCACGCGTATTTTTTTAGGCGGGGGCTCCCTTGGTCCCAGTGTGTTATGAGTACATTGATACGACAGGTGACCTTCCTCACCACATTCGTAACACTGAGATTTGTCAGGGTAATCTCTTCGCCGTATAAATTCAGTACTGCGTCCATTATCAACGGCTATAGAACTTTTTACAGTACGTCCACCAATCTAAACATTTAAATATTGTTTACTCAATTTTACAGTATGGTACAGCAAAGTAATATAAAATAGTAAACTAATTACTTCTGTATTGTTTAATTCTTTGGCACAGACCGCAGCATCTTCAGGTTTGAGAAATAAAACAAAGGCAACTCCACGACTGCGTCTCGTAGTCTTGTCTTTCATAACAGTAACTCTAAAATAAAATAAAAATAAAAATATATTAATATACAATGCTTCGTAAGAACTTTACCATTAAGGCAAATCAATTTGTAACTTACTTGACAATTTTTCCATAGTTGTCAAGGAGACGATGAAGATCATTGTTTGTCAATGAAAATGGCAAATTAGACACGTATACAGTAGATTTACTTGGAACGATACCACCACTCATGTTTGAAAAAGTTATGGACATACTAATTATATATCTTAAAATATTATATCGCTGTGTTTCTTGAACATGAACAGTTATAACACTCGTGTAGTCTTTCAGTTTATATGATTCTGTATTGTATAAAAACAGTTCATACAAATTAACACGATTATATTTTTAATCATCGAATAAACTACGCTTGTTTAATGGATGATTCAATTGTTAAAGCTTATATAGAAAAAATAAAAGACCTATTAATAAAATATTATTTTAATTTTCATAACCTAAAGAAATAAATACTGACCCGTCTTACACATTCATTTAATTTCATTGAAGTTATTAGTCTCCTAAGTGTTCAATCACAACAGACATCTTAAGCGCAAATTTTAAGTAAAAGAAATATTAATGACAATAAAGCGCAGCCTAAAACAGTCAACTAATTTACTTTGAAATTTACAAAAGATTATTATGAATCATACAATTTACGTGATCGCTGGGATGAAATTAACACAAGCGCTCAAAATATTTAATAAATACATATCATAATACATCATAATTCCACTTGCAAGATGAATAACAACGATAAAACAATTATTAAATGCTCAATTCCAAACAGTTCGACATACCGATTAACACTCACATGCACTTGCGCCGACTTGCGCATATCGACTAAAATTCTGATTAAAAAAGTCAAAGACGAATGGCAAAATCGCGCATGCGCATAAAGAGTCTCTCTGTTACCTTGGCAGGCGCGAAACGTCATGCGTTCAAAGAAATTGCAACATCCGTCGAAAATTAAAAAAAGGTTTTTTTTTAAAGAACGATAATAATATCCAAAGAATATCAATAAATGCATCGTCTTTCAAACCATTACATAAATATATAGCGATAACACTAATTTTTTAAGATGCGACAATGCAATAGCCTCCACGGAAAGAAAGTGAAAAATGCGGACGCGCGCACCTTTTAAGTCCTCAGCCATGCGTTCATCGTGTCGTGCGAGTTCGCCTAGTTCGCGTTCGCAAGTCGAGGCTTGTGTTTTCTGACGAGAGCTTTGCGTGAGGGTAACAGTTTCGTTATTTCTTGGATAAGTTCGGTTGACCCACGATATAACGGGGCTCTCTTTTTTTATGGTGATAAATGAGACGCGAAGCACGAAACGGAGCCATTTACGAAGGTAGGTCCTCAAAAGCTGTCATTTCGGCTTTTCTTTGGAAAACACTTCGTCGTACATAACCTTTACGCGGCACGCGCGACACGTTCGTACGTACGGGTATACAAGGCATGAACTTGTCGTGCACGTTGTCGCTAATAGTTGGGGCTTTAAATCATTTCACAATATACTTAATAGTTGCGTCAGTACCTTCGTTTAGATTTCTTATTCTCTATGTGCTGCTACTCCGATATTTCATACTCCAGAATTGTGCAAAGTTGAGGTTAAGTTCTCACTAGAATAGTCATTTCGTGCAAGATTGCACACTTCAAAACTATATCCAAGGTTTAATCTTCTTCTGGTGTCTCGTGGTCACAGCTGATAGAAGCGTGATGTGACGTTACAATTTTTTTTTCAAATTTGTTGATTTTTTGAAAACTACCATTTGTAAATTTTATTTATGTGAAGTTGCTTTATTTTTTAAAGTTCATATTTCTGAAAGTATATATTGTACAGCTATCGATGAAATGTGAAAATACAAAGGCACTGATACTAGTTTCGTTACCAAAAATATATAATGGAGTAACAGTAAAAGTGGAGTAAATTTGGCACGCTTGTTGCTAACTACGCTGAGCTTTTGTTGTAATTTGCTTCTAATCACTTTGCGTTGGATGGGTGGCATGGCTTTGCAGTAAAATATCTTTAAGTTATTCTTATTTATGATAATAATAAATATATGAAATTTATAGTTTGTACATAGAAGACCCTAATAACAGAAACAAAACATGGCGACAGTCGAGTCATTAGCAGAAGTGACAGATGTCGTGCAGATCCTGCGTCAATGGGAGGAAGACCATGTATCGCCATCGTACGATCCAATACCTACTCTTCAACGGTTAGCCGAGATAATAGAACTTGAAACGGAAAATTACTTAAAAATGGATCCCGATCCTTTTGATGAAAGACATCCTTCACGCACTGATCCCGAATGCAATTTTGGACATATACTCAAAGTCCTGTTCAGAAAGGACAACTTTATGACAAAGGTATTAATTTTTTCATCAAAATTCATTTATAAAAAGAAATTCAATATATTTCACATGGCATAAGCTGCCATCTCGATATAAATTTGTATTAAATTCGTCTTGACGAATGTATTAATATAAAAATAATCTAATTTCCATACTGTCCAATCTATTTTAGTTAATTAATGACTACTTGAGGGACACATATTGGTCAAGAGCAGGTATCACAGGTCGAGACGTGAGGAAGCTAAACATAGCAGCCTGTCGTTTAATGCTCGATATACTTCCTGGTCTGGAAACATCAGCAGTGTTCCAACCGGATATGGAGGGTTTGATTCACAGACTGTTTTCATGGGCAGAGAAGAGCGTGGAACCATTACAAAGCTACGCTACTGGTCTCTTGGCAGCAGCGATGGAGGTTCAGGATATAGCTACTGGTTTTCGGGAGCAGAATGGAAAGATGGTACCACTGATGCTGCAGAGACTTCACAAGCTCCAAGAGAAGGCGCAGGAGGATCGTCAGGCAGCAGCGAATTCGCGTCCATTCGCGCATTTCGGTCAGAACAGAAATAGCCTCGATGCCGAGCACAAGGGTGTTCCTGGAAAACGAAAAGTCCGAGACAAAAAGCGTGAGAACGGCGTTGCCAAGAGTCCCACGCATCAAGTGTTTTGCTCCGACGACGAGGACAGCGTGCGTAGTTCGGACGAGACTCCGCCAAGTAAAAAAATGAAGAACAACTCAGATCCCGTGCAGTCGACTCCAGTGAAAAATACTGAAGCTTCGTACCCAGAGATAATGTCTCCGCCTCTAGCCATACCCAAGACTACGAACAGTTCCCAACTGACCCCGTCGAAGAATCAGAACAGCCGCGTGACACCTCCTAGGCTAGTAGGATTGTCGACGAATTCTACGAGATCCAGTCCCTTTCGTTCCTTGTCACAAAACACCAGTACACCCTCCACCCTCCTGGAAGGTAATTCAAACTCGTCCTGGGCCGAAATGGAGTCCTACGTAATCGGGAACGTGCAAATTCATCCGCCAACCTTGGCCACAAGGCAGATGCTAATTCTCAGGTACCTGACGCCAATGGGCGAGTACCAGGAGTTCCTGGGTCACGTCTTCGAACAGAACGCCCTGGAGCTTATCCTGAAGTACATAAACGTCCGTGAAACTAAGGACAGTCGTCTGGCCTTCGAGGCGCTGAAATATCTTGCGTCGTTACTTTGCCACAAGAAATTCTCCATTGAATTTCTTAACATGGGTGGACTTCACAAGCTTCTCGACGTCCCCAGACCGAGCGTCGCGGCGACCGGCGTCTCCATCTGCCTTTATTACCTCGCTTATTGCGAAGACGCCATGGAGAGGGTCTGCCTCCTGCCAAAGCACATAATCTCCGATCTCGTTACCTATGCGCTTTGGTTACTCGAGCGAAGTCACGACTCAGGAAGATGTCACGCCACAATGTTTTTTGGTTTTTCGTTTCCCTTCAAGGTCATACTCGAGGAATTCGATGCTCAGGATGGACTTAGAAAGCTCTACAATGTTGTAAGCATTTTTCTTCTTGCCTTATTTCCTTCCACAATCGTATTATGCTCGTCGCTGTCCCTTGGAACTGTTCAATTTATTCCTCCAATGTTTTAGATCTCCACCTTGCCAATATTGAACATCGAGGAGGAGCCCGCGCTGAACGACGACGAGGAGTGCGCTTCGAGACAAATTGTCAGGCACGTTGCGGTCGCTTTAAAGCGTTACATGGAGGCTCATCTTTATCTGAAAGCAGAACAATTGCAGAGAGCAGAAAACGCAAGAACGGAACGAGACACGTGGCAGCCTTCCTTACCGCCTTACAAGGTATTTATTTCTCTCTGTTCATCGTATTCACTGTTAAACCTAATTCGTTTACATCTTAATCTTGTACTGTATATCTTCATTTATACAGCATCTTGCGTTTCCTTCTCATGAAGTATCTGTTTAAATAGGCGTGCAAGCTTAGCAGCGAAGAAGTCCAGGCCAAGGTCGAGGTCCTTCAGGAGTTGATGCACATCAGGGCAGTCTGGTCCCCCGTAGAGGAGCTCCATCGTCTTGGTGGCATAACGCTTCTTTTACAAATCATAGCGTTTGCCCGTGAATGGAATTACAGTGGGCGGTAAGTTCGAGCTTTTCTTGGCCTGATAAAATTCTAATTACTTCTTCATGGATTAATTAAAATACTTTGAACTGAATTGGCTATTTTCTAGAATTTTATATAACTTTTATATCTCTCATTCCATAGGGTTCATACAACCTCGAGCGCGGAAACTGTAAGATCTTGTCTGGATGTCATCGCCATTTGCTCCGTCGTGCCAAAGGTCATGCTGTTACTCTGTGAGAGGGTTGACATGCCGGATATGTCAATGACAATGGCCATAAATCTTCTGTTAGCCGCAGCCGAATGCGAGATCATTGCTGACGCTGACGTTCAGCGAGCTGCGCTTAGGGCCGTTGTCAATTGTGTTTGCGCTCCCATCAACAGGGTGGGCATTAAGTTTCAGAAGATATCAAGTAACTTCTGTTTCAATATTTATCTGTAATATGGGAATTTTAGGTTGGAGGAAACGTCGCCAGGTACTCGGTAAGCGGATCGGCTAAGAAGAAAACGAATATTCACAACAGCGAGGAACTTGTGCAGAAAGTTTGGGAGAGCGTCAGGTCGAACAACGGTATAATGGTGAGTCTGAAGAAGTTCAGTGTACGAAGATTGTAAATGCAATAGATTATAACAATTGTAAGTGTATTTATATTTCGAAATAGGTTTTGTTACAATTAATGATGGTGAAGACACCGATCACCGACGCGGACAGTATTCGGGCGTTGGCCTGTCGTGCGCTGGCGGGTTTAGCGCGTAGCGAGAAAGTCCGACAGATCATCAGCAAGTTACCGATGTTCACCGATGGCCAAATTCAAGCACTGATGAAGGATCCGATACTCCAGGAGAAGAGGCAGGAGCACGTGATGTTCCAGAAATATGCGCTGGAACTGATGGAACGCGTGTCTGGCAAAGCGAAACCCACCGGTGCCGAATACGAAATTTCACTCGTCAGTTTGCACAGGGTACGCGACATTTATTTGTAATTGTAAGAAAATTATAGGTTTATTATGATCGTCGAAGTCAAAATGTTTAAAGGATTTCATGTACTTTGGATGCAGGAGATGACTGTGGCATCTTGATATTAATTCAGAATAATTTTGAAGTTTTAATGATCATTTTTATTGATGTTTTTCCACAGGCTAATGTTGTGGCGCAGACTAGGATACAGTACAACGAACAGCAACTCAATCAATTGATATACCAACATCTTGTGTCGAAGGGTATGAGTGAGACTGCAGCAACTCTACAGCGAGAGGCAAATTTAGATTCTCCTGCAGTCATGAAGCCAGTTACAAGCTATCAGCCTTTTACTTACAGAAGCCCAGCCATAACGGTGAGTGCCAAACGAATATAGAGCGAATTCTTATTTGGCGTAGAATCGTGAAAAGTTCTTAACATTGTTTAAACATTAAATCAACTTTGTTGTGTTCCGTGCAGACGAGAATTGGATTTTCGCCAGGGGCACCAGTCAATTTGTACAACACCAGTAGATGCGCCTCGAGAGAGGTTGTCGGAAGGACTAGCGTCACTCCTACTTCCGGTTCATCTCGATTCATCTCGCATACGGGCTCTTGCTCGAGTTCTTCACCGATAACAAATAACACTGCCATAAGAATAAAGCTCGCAGATTGTCTCAATCCAAGTCCTGTTACCAGCAGCAACAATCAGCCAATTAAATTACAAATCAATCAAAAGTAAGTCGTGGTATCTTCGTTTTCAAAAATTAGATTCTTCGATGAACTTTCAATAAGTCCGAACGTCTGTCGTTTCTAGAAAATCTATACAAATCGATAGACAATTGCCAGCGGCCGCGGCAACGAGCTGCCAATCCGTGACACAAGCTCAACCTTCCACCTGTAGATCCTTGCAGAAGCAAATTTCAAGGGATCCTGGAGGCGGCGGAGGTCCTGGAGTTGCCGCATCGAATGTCGCTACCATCACCCTCGACTCCATCATCACGGAATACCTCACGAATCAGCACGCTCTGTGCAAAAATCCTATGGTCACCTGTCCACAATTTAATCTCCTCGAGTAAGCCTTTTTTCTCTGATTACGCTCCTCAAGTATTCAAACACTTGGTATCTGCTACTCTTTCTATTCTATATCTCTGTTTGATGCTTTACCCTTGTATCCCTATAATATGAATTGTCTTTCTCAGGCCACACAAATGCCCGGATCCATGTACCAAGAACTCTATTCCTATGAACCTGACGATGAGATTAGCAAGAAGAGCTTTAGGTATGGACGGAAGGCGTCTGGATAGGAGGCATATTTATAGTCGTTTCTGTCCTGTAAAATCGTTCCGTCCTACCGACGTCGAGGGGACCTTCACCTGTTGTACCTTCTCTGTACGTATATTAATTAATATTGACAATGACAGTTCGATTTTCTATTTAATTGAATTCTCAATTATATACAGCCCTGCCAACAATTCCTAATGCTCGGCACGTACGCCGGGGACGTGAAGATGTTCAATGCTCACACGGGAACGGAGGAGGCGACTTATCAGTGCCACGAATCTTACGTTTATCACATGGAGTGCAATCAGCGTGGAAATCTTCTCCTGACCTCGACAGCGTGGAGGAGTCCGATGTCTGCTCTGTGGAGCATCGGTAACTTCTTCGACATGAAACTTCCGCTCGAGAACGAGGATTACGTGGAGTTCAGTAAACTTCAGGACAGAATAATTGGCACGCAGGGAGAACTCGCTACGGTAAGTTTTAATAATCGTTTATTGCCGGTTTATAGAATTACTGTATCTTTTAAATAATATTTTCCTCGACTGTCAACAAGGTATACTTTCCAGCGTGTACTGTCATAGAATTTTTGGAAATTCACGCTTTTCTTTTTTTAGTAACACCTGCGATGGCTTCGTGAGACTGAATAGGTATGAAAATAAATTGTATCGATTTCAACAGATATACGACATCGCAACTGGAAAACTCTTGACGACTTTGACGCCGTCGATTTCCAATCAGTACACGAAGAACCGAGCGACCTTCAGTATGAACGACGAGCTCGTCCTGAGCGATGGGATCCTCTGGGATGTGAATTCCGGCAAGGAGATTCACAAATTTGACAAGCTCAATCAAACGCTGAACGGCGTATTTCATCCAAACGGTACGGAAGTCGTGTCGAATACCGAAGTCTGGGACCTCAGGACGTTTCATCTTCTGAAGACGGTCCCGACGCTCGATCAAATGGAGGTTATATTCTCGCCAGTGAACAGCATCATCTACGCAGTCTCCCTCGACCAAGAGAGCGAAGACGAATCCAATTACGTTACCTCGTTCAAGACTCTCGATGCACTCGATTACAGCAGCATTGGTAAGACCGGAAACTCATTTATTGATCTGATCATTAATTGTCTATTGATTGGATCTTTCGTGTTTCTTGTTTGCTCTTACAATTGAATTATTCATTTTACAGCCACTTGTGACGTGAAACGCGGTATTTACGATCTTGCCTGCAACAAATTCGACACGCAAATTGCAATTGTTGAGAACCAGGGCGAGTTCGACAGTATCCAGGAATCGTGCGTGAGACTCTATGACGTCGGTAGACGGAGGGACGACGAGGACGAGGCCGAGGAGGATGACGACGAAGAGGACCTCGACGCGAGCGACGACGATGGCTCGAATTCTGCGTCCGATGACAATAACGCTGACGGTGAGTTTAAATCCTTGATTAATGATATTCGATTGTTTAATTGGTATTTGATTTTTAATTCGGTCTTTAATATTTCCTGGTGCAGTTACTTTGTATTTAGGTTACTAAGGTCTATGTTTGAAAGTAAATATTACAATGATTAGATGGAGACAACGCGGACACTGCGGGGGACGATAACGGGGACGATAACGAGCAGAACGACGGCGAAGACAATGACGACGACGACGAGGGTGGGGATGGGGACGATTCTGCCGACGATAGCGCAGATTACGATCCAAACGTGGACCTGAATGATCTGTCGGATGATTTTTCACTCTCGGACATGGATGATCTAGAAATTTTCTTTTCCTGAGGGCGCCACAGCGAACTACCGACTAATACTCGGCAGTTGGTCTCCTGGTCCCGAGAGGGAAATATCGTCAGGTGTACTTCTCCAGTTATCTTCACACGCGTCCACGATCGATCGTACGGATCGTGCATAATCGTCAAGGGTCGATTTGCCTCGTCTCGGCATTTTGACCTTCGAAGTAACCGATAACCTCGCCAAATCTAAGAATTTCAAACTCGACGTTTGCTGCTCTTGCCGATTAAAAGGTACTCTTCTCGGGTTTCTCAATACAGTAAAGTGTATAGCAACGGAACGGATGATGGTGAAGATATATAAATACGCATAGTAATAGGGAATTCAAGTTGGATCGGAGAGCGGGGACTGTACAGTGAAAAAATTGAAGAATTTTTTAAAGGAAACCATGGCACAAGGACCTTTCGTTTTTCTTTCTTTTCAAAACTAATTTTTCCCTTTTTCATATTTTGTCGCTATCGTTCCAGTTTCACGAGTTTCTTTTCCTTTTGCGTGACAGACCGAGAAACTTACTTGTTACATTCTTCCTGGACTCAGCTTTATCAATTACAATATGCACCGTTTAGTTGTCAACGGTATACATGTTCACTGTTGTTTTCCCTGCCGAAAAGTCTTTACTTTTTTCATCTTACTCTTTCGTTAGGCTCTTTAGGCTCCCTTTTCTGGAACATCTTGCGGGATCTATTGTCGCCAGGAAAGGTGGACTGACGATAGTATAAGAAGAAGGGCAGTTGCGTTAAGTCCTTAATAATTAAAAACGTGCGGGCAAAGACAGACCGAAGTGATCTTCTCCAGCTTCATGTAAATGAATTCGATATTTGACTTTTTGCTATTGCGCATACACTCTCGGATAGTGCGAAGTACGAAGGATACAAATGGAAACTTTAAATATTATTGTGAGATAAGTGATTACTATTATGATAATTAAATATTAATGTATATGGAATAAAAAATTGTAAAAAGGCCACTCTGCTTGTATTCATGATTGGTGTCATTCGATCATATATTTTTCATGAGTTTACTTTATTAATAAGCATTGTAGAATGTGCTCCCTTAGTTTTAATCGATTTGCCATGTTTTATTATATAAATTATATAAAACAAAATTATTGAATGATTCAAGTGAAATCGGAATCACGTCAGATTAAGCTCAGTTGTTCACGGTTATTCAACACAGCTGTGTGTATAACATGCTGACTTCGTTGAAGGATTCTTCATTCTGTTCTTCCCTTACATTCGTTTGTAGTTAGATTGTTGTAATCTATTTATTGTAAAACTTCTGCGAAATTGCTAAAAACAGAATAATCGTATTTTCTTTGTAAAAATTTTGTTTTCATATTGCGCGAAGTCAATAGGTTATGTTCGAAAAATGATTGTGACAGAAAGTGAAGATATACATGAGAACGTTCTCAAGTTAATTAAGGATATTAATTTTGGGTAAGTTTTTGAAATTCAATTGTTGAGAAATCATAATTGTTACATTATCATATTATATTGTAGAGAAATTAAGGGAACGTACGATATAGTCGTTGCTACTGTCTCTGTTCTCAAAGAAATTATTACAAATTCGGAATGGAATACAGCAAAGTGAGTATTTACATTTTTTTTTATATTGAGACTTTACAGGATAATATTTTCATGTTATTTGTTTCTAGAAAATTGATGGATCTGATTACGCTCAATGGAAAGTACCTCGTCGCAGCGATTCCATTGGAGGCATCCATTGGCAACATGGTACGCAGAATATTGAAAATAATTAGGGAAGAATATAGATCGGAACTGAAAAATAAAACGGAAGAGGCTGATGGTCAGGAGTCTTTACATAAAATCCTTACTTCGGAAGGTGATCAGGAAATTGACTTTAATGTCTCTGTTCCATCTCTCAAGTCTTCACTTATCGAACACATTAATGAATTTGAAGCAGAGCTAGAAACATGGTAAATCTGGAGAATATAAATTATATAATATCCTGTTTAATAAATATTTAATATTCTTGCATATGCTATTTAGTTCGGAGAACATAACGCAGCAGGCTTCAGAGCACATTCATTCAAATGAAATAATAATGACACTGGGTAGATCGAGACTTGTCGAAGAGTTCTTTAAGAAAGCTGCAGCAACCAGAGAATTTGAAGTGATAATTGCTGAAGGCGCTCCATTTCTTAATGTGTGTATTGCCAATTCTTTATGAGTTTAATTCATATTTTATGCAATTTTCAATATAAACTGCTGTTTACTGTTGCAGGGGCACGAAATGGCGGTAAATTTAGCAAAGGCTAAAATTAAAACCACATTAATTTCTGACGTAGCAATATTTGCAATGATGTCTCGAGTCAACAAAGTCATCATTGGAACTCATACCGTAATGGCCAATGGTGGCTTAAGAGCTATAACAGGTTCGCATACTGTAGCTCAGGCTGCAAAACATTATTCTGTTCCAGTAATGGTTCTGTTACCATTGTACAAGCTGTCGCCCTTATATCTTCGTTCGTACGAACAGGATGCATTTAATAGGCATGTTGCACCTACGCATGGTGTTATCGATGGAGCTAATGCTCCATTAATGGAAAAAATCCAAGCCTATAACCCTGTCTTTGATTACGTACCACCAGAACTGGTTACTCTCTTCATATCAAATACGTAAGAAATTTACATATATTTAGCATTCAACTTTTTTCGACCACAGATATTTTTATGGAATATGTATTCTTTCTTCTAGTGGCGGAAATGCTCCCTCCTACATTTACAGATTATTGAGTGAACTCTACCAACTGGAAGATTATGAGTTATAGTTTAAGTAATCCATAAAAAAAAGTTAAATCAATTACGTGAATCGTATAACTGTGGAACATGATTCGTTATAATAGTTTCGTTGTTTTATTGTATCCTTATCAAGCTTAATTGATACATACATAATATCACTGATAAACGCTGTTAAGACTCCTAGTATACTTGTAATAATAGTTTAACGTTAGACATAAGGATTCCAATTACTCCCATCCTCGGGTTGCAGTGAATTTGTTACAAGTAATATCACATCAACGATCCACCATACACCGATACCTCCCAAAGTCAACAGTTTCCCAACAGCAGTTCCGGTCTGCCCAAGACAAAACCTGTCCATTCCAAGGAAGCCTAGGAGTATGCTATAAAGTAAAGTAGTAGCGAAGTAATGACCACTGTATTTTATACAAGGAACACCTTCTCGAAAGAATGATCTAGATCCAAAACACTCTATATCTTGAAGAACAGTACAGGAGACCTTAGTCCTCTCTACATCTTCATATCGTGAGCCTCCAAACTGAAACAGAATATACAACGTTTCGTGTCACCAAAGTTCACATAAACTGTTCAAAGTGCTATAGTCACCTTGACACAACCATGTCCCATTTCTTCTCTCGCTGTCTTATTCCCTTTGTGGTCAACAGGATCCTCGCACTCTAGAAACTCTTTAGGCCTGAAGAAATAATTGGATTAATAAGAAATGCCAAAAGAACAAATAAAATGATTAACATCTGTCAGTAAAAGAGGACCCTGTGTTGACACTAACAAAAATTTACACATAACCAAAGGACCAAGCGGTCTGTAAACTTGGTGAGCTTCCTCACTCTTGTTAGCTGCGGTGAGTACAAGACATGTTCCAAAGCTCCAAAGAAGACAGAGATAAATACTAAATATAAATGTTTGACACATCTTAACATGTTACATTGTAAACACGATTATGTATTAAAATGGTATCTCCAGATAAACAACATTAGTCTACTAAGTACTCAGAGCGACTACTCCTACTCATTTCGGAGCAGTGTAAATTTTTGGAGCAACGCAGACTCCATTTTTATTTTCATCCAATCAGCCACAAGTATTAATATTCTCGACCAATGGGAAGGCACATTACTTGATAGGGAATCATGGTGGGGGAACTAGGACATTGCGTAAATAAAATTATAGTCAGCGCAGGCCAGTGTAGTCAGTCTTCTACAGGCAGTCAAACATTCCACGTTGTATATAAGGAGAACAGTAGAAGTGTTATATATATACCCTGTAGAAAGTACAGTGGTTAATAGTGTGGAATTCTTCGTTCTGTGCAGTGCTCTTGCGTGTAAGTCTCCTTGCGTTTATGTTTGGAAACATGCGGGAGCGCGAGGAATTCGCCAGAAGATTCCCACCGGGACAACCGAATTATGGACCTTCTTCCAGAGCTTTGGGATTGGACGCCTTGCACGCATTGTGCAAGGAAATTTATCCCGATCAAGGAAATCCATTGACGGTCACGGCCATAGTTAAATACTGGTACGTTTTTTGTTACCAAAAAACATTTCTTCGAATCCTTTTCTAGGATTTAGATCATTCAGGGGATAGATTTGGAGACTGGTGTGAGGTTTACGGTTAATATGGCTTTTTAGGATGTGTTTGGAATTTCTTGTTTTGTTCTGACAGAGAAAGAAAAGATGCACGTTGTTTGCTATTTTTCTGTAGGAATTCTCTATGCTGGATGCATCTATACTTGCACAGCTATCTTCATTGCATGGATCATCTGTTGGGTCTGATTGTATTAAGTTAGTTTAGTTTGAACCTTTTTTTATTTGTTGTTTTCCTAATTTTTGAGCAATTTAGAACAATGGCTTACTCAAATTGGAATATTCATTCAAGATACAATACTTAATTATGTGATGTAGCTAATTTAAATTGTTTGTTCAATTAGTTATGACGAATTGTTTATGCTCGCTGATAAGCATTTTAGTAATGCATAAATGAAATTAATTGTGAACAATTATCTGTCTTTTGTAATACTCCTCATTTTACTCATGAGGAGTCATTTATAATTAGCATATACATATTATTTTCTATATTTTGGAATATGCAATCAATTTCCTTGTAGTATCTCTTAGTTCAATAGTTATTATAAATCAGAATAGCTCAGCACACGTTTCAAAATTAAGCAAATCTATAATTTACAAATATAGCGTGTCATTAACATTTCTCATCGCAAACCTACTTTTGCATATTCATGATTGAAATTAAGAGCACATTTCTCTCGTCAAACATTGCAAAGTTCTTTAAATAAAAATCTATTATCTATCTTTTTATTTAGGCTGGGAGGACCGGATCCCTTGGACTACATAAGTATGTACGAGAATCCAGGTTCACCAGAGCTTGGCGTACCACCACATTGGCATTACGTAAGGTAATCCCTAAAATCATAATTTTTCCTCGTAGCCAATAGGTAGATTGAAAGTCATTGAAATGGTCTCTGCTTTGTGTGACATTTTTTCAAAGGTTCCACACCAGTAAGGATTCATTCTGAAAGAGACATGGATGTCATGCTTCTCGTCTTCTTTTTTCTTCCTTTTTTTTTTCCGGGTAAAAGGGAAGAACCCTGTAGGGCGGTAACGAATGAAAAAAGCAAGAAGGAAAAAAACGGGAAGTCAGGCATTTATCAGCGTCACCACGTTTCAAAGTGTGTTACCACGTGCGTGAAAGTTTCACTGCGCACGTGTACGCATGTTCTATGTATTACATACTTGACTATACACAGTATACGGTCTATATAAAAGGCTCATATAACACTCATAAACATCCGTAAGGATTGTTTACTAACGAATAGCCCTATGTGTGCTAGCATCTAGCGTGGAAGCATACCAGTGATATTGATGCATATTAAGACTGTTACGCTTGTATATACTTTTCGTAACGAAAAACCGAAGTTATTGTTAATTCAGAAGTAGTGACTATAAGTCGTTAAAATCTGTGCAACTGGAACGAGTCGCAAGAGCCAGTTAATTTTTTTTTTTGGGACACCCTGTATGTCTTGGGTATCCGAGGCAGCTGCTGTAATAGTGCATTCTATATATAGTAGAGTCACTGTATGCAAGGGGATAAAGCTGTTTAAAGCACGGGGTGAGGATTCAGAGCGGAAATAGAACTGCGGGAAGTTCCCTTCTTTGCCTCTGTCTGACTCTAAATATAAATTTCTTCATTCACGAAATATCTCCTTCCATTCCATATATATTTTACCGAATGCTCTTTCTTAGACTTTTCGTGGATTTCTATATTCTGCCATTGACTTGCAATACGGGTAGGAAATATTGATCTCCTCGGAGTACCTGTTGGTAGTGATGTAAGTTATTGCATCGAGTAAAGTTACAGTTAGGTATCTTTAAGCTTTACTGTTACTGTGACAGCTTGGGTCTGTCGGATCTTCATGGAGATGGGAGATTGCATCCCAAGACTGGTCCAGGTCGTCCCAGCGGATTTGGATTTGAATTGACATTTCGACTGGCTCGTGAACCTGGAGAGAGAACACCACCCACGTGGCCTGCTAATGTAATGCAACAATTGGCTAAGTACGTGTTCAATTCTGGCAATATGTTACTGCCAGGGGATCACGTGTCCTGGCATGCTCCGTTGGACAATGGCAATGGTCGTATCACTCAGATGATAATGGGACGGGATCCTCAACTTCCTAGTCCTGTTTCTACTCCCCACGGAGAGGTACGCAAAGCAGAATTACAAACTTGTGAGATAACATAATATAATTCATAAAATATACAATGACTCTTACTGCTGTCGCAGGTCTCCTTTGTACAGATCATTGGTGTCACTTCGGAAGAGCTGCAGGCAGCTCAACATTGGCACGGTCTGGGAGTTGTGAATCTTTTGAAAGGAAGCAGAGCATGCGGATCTTGGTTAGTCACGGATACCAGAAGGATCCATTCTGTGATGGAGGAAGATCCTTCGGTAGCTGAAAAAATTCAAAGTGGTATCGAAAGAGAAGGATCAAATCTGAGTGGTGTATCGGCCAAGTGTTGGTTAGTCAAAATTTGATACGAATAATTGAATCAATAACAAAACTACCCACAAGTCAATCTCTTTACATCTCTCAAGTATATATATCCCTTGATCTTTCTCTTAACCATACAGGTGGGTGCAGATGTCTGGTGATAAGAGTACGGAAAAGTACAGAGAGAAGAGGGACGAGTCGGACGACGAGGAAAACGACGTGAAACCTTTGATAAAAACTGAAAGATTGTCACCGTGCGAGCAGGACTCCAATTTCGTGGATGAAAATCACGTGAGGGTTCTTCCTGGTCTTCACTTGACCTTTAATCTGGAGGCTGGAAGCCTTTTGCCGCTGGCAATAAAGTAAGTTGACGCTCTCTTAGTATATATTTATTTCGTCGTCGTCGTCATCGCCAGTCTTCTACCTCGTTCTCTTGAAACACGATCGTGTAACTTGATACGAGGATATTTTAATTCGTCTCTTCTCCCAGGGGACGAGTAATGCACGGTCGACATTTCACTTTCAAATCCATCCTCTCGCACACTGCGGTCACGATAGTCGCACCATCTGTTACCGGCACTTTGGTTACAAAGGAGAAGCCCTACGCGGTTCAAGGACCTTGGTTGCAAGTTCTTTTGCCGGAGGATCTCGCGGACAAGATGGCTCAGGAGTTTCAGATTCTCAGTAACCCTGGTCAGGTAAGCCAAGAAGCCTCCCTTCTTCTCAGGAACGTTAACGCGACGTTTTTTATATAAATTTTCAAACTGAAAAAAGTCTCTCGGACATCCCAGTCTCATAACAGAATTTCATTCCTCTCCTAGATCCCACTGCCAAAAACTTTCTCCTGGCCCGAGCACAAGCTGGCCATCACAGTGGTAAACGACTGAAGCAAACGAAGAACTCCTTCTGAACGCAAAGGGAATCTAATAGACTTGAAATTTGAATAACGAAGACACGCGCATATGGTAGGGTCGTCGAAAGTATTATCATTACTTTGAAGGAAGTAATTCTCGAATCTTTTTTCCTCTTAACTTTAACGAATTATTTATTTCTTAACGCGCTCTCTCTCGTACAGTTTCATGCGTAAGATTAATTATTTATATATTACTAATGAGAGCTAGGATAACTTTTCTGCAAGATATTCTATTGTTGTTTAATGTACGATTAATCCTACATGCAAATGATCAATACATTTGTCAGAGGAAACTTCTTCGTCCTCCGTATTACGTTTACTTGAGTTTAAATATAATCTCGGACAATTCACAGAGAGAATGACTCTCCTGTGGAGGCTGTCGTGATTTATTCTCATCCGGAATTGATTAGACAATTAAATCATTACTTAGGATCACTGACGGATCCAATTCGATGCGTAATGAATATTTTTATAGATATATATATATATATATATATAAACGTATGTACATAACACGGTGTAAATTAAACGTGTAATTGTATTTGATATACCGCTTTACACATTGTTATAAAATAATAAACGTTGTATATAAAATTGATCGCCCGAGAGCAAGATAATGAATTAACGATACTTTTATATATTTTTCAATGGACGGCGACCGATACATAAAATTAAGTCACGTTTGTTATAAACAATATACGTAGGCACGGACATCGTGCGATACTTTTGATCTTCCAGCATAACGTGAGGTTTAAACAAAAAGAACTTGCTTGGTCGGACGATTCGTTATCACGATAGGGTCATGCGAGAGTGTCTGTACCTTTTGGAAACGCGCACGTTCTGCGGCCTCTGTAAATTTTTGGTAAGAGACGTCAAGTCAGCGGAGGGGATGGGAGAGGAATAAATTGTTTGGACAGACCTTTTTGGCAATGCTGATCACCATTTTCGTAGCTCCGACCCACAGAAGGATGACAATTGAAATTGATGCGAGATACTCGAAGCTCATCAATGATATTCCAGTGACGGCTTTGATAGTTAACTCCATGGCGTTAAGTATTATCTGTATGACTTCTGCGGACACGTCACGCAGATAATACGCACCCTGACGAGCAAGAGAACAATATTAAGAAACTGAACTGCGGATAATTTTACACGCTGTGTATAACGTTAACGATAGCCGTGCAGCGCGGCGAATGGATTTGAAAGGTCAGCTTTTTACGATACGCAACAGTGGAAATAGGTTCTCTGAACTCTCCGCTCCGATATCGTTCGATGACTATTGATTGATAATTTGTGGAAAATTTTTTTTTATACGCTCAGCATTGGCCTCACGGATAGGGAGGGTTAATTATTTATGTTTTTTTAGCGAGAACGTGGAATTAAGATATTTGATAAGCGTAGTTACAATCGTAAGTGAAAGTTATGTCGTATGGTTGTCGGGAATATACGTACTGTAGACGGGTTTCTTTACCGACTGTTGGTATAGATTATTTTTAAAATTTTTTAATTCGCAACGGACGTTATTGTTCGACGTTTATACGAGATTTTTGGGACACGAACTTGTCGATGCGATTTTTGAAAAGGTTGTTCAACGTCAAAAGTTACCTCGAGGAACCAGTCGCTGTAGATTTTGAGAACGGCCATCCACAAGACCGCTACTATCAGTGCAGAATAGGAATTCGAAGTGTCGTCGCAGTTCTGCGACAGGGAATCCGAAATTTGCCGTAAAATATTCATAGCGTCGAACGAGTTGTCAAAATCGACTGTCCGTCCTTGGTCGAGACGTAGATTTCCCATTTTGGGTCACTCGTACGATCCTTTTTTTTTTTTTTTCTCAAAATCCGTTCATCCCCCACGAATTCGAACGACCGACAGACGCTTACCGGCGAATTTCGATTTCTTTGTAAGCTTTTTTAATTTTGCCCCCGCGACACGGAAACCTTGCCAACCGGTGTGATCGTCGCGCGAATAGACGACTGTCGGGATTATTTAATTGAATTACATATAGGAGCTGTCGATTCGTCTTTTTGGCAAAATCACGAAAGTCACTCGGCGTTGCGCATAAAACTGATATATAAATTGGTACATTAACTTCGTTAATGCAGATGGCAAAGTTAATTTAACATAAAAATAAAAATCGTTAATTGAAAACATAAATAATACATATATTCGAAATACCATAGCTTGCTATCAAGTACTTCAGTATACACCTGATTTGGGTAATGCTAAAAGCTTTCAATAGTCTTATTAAAGTACACTGTAATCGAACCAGTTGATTAATTTAAACTGAATCCATCTGCAAAGCGATATTCATCATTATATATATAAATTACTGTACGCTAGAATAATACAGTATTATCGTATGAAACGTAAAACTATGTAGAGTATTTTAAGTGAACCTTAATGTAAAGCGTTTGCCTGTTGGACATGTTTGTGTTTACCCATCAGCAAAGTGTCTTTCGTATGAGAAAGAGGATTGCGCATTAAGCTATATTTAAGCGTAGAGACGGTCTTTGTAAAATCATTGGAACACCATTATGAAATAAAGATTAGAGAAATAATCATGAACTCTGACAGCAGTCGCAGCTTCGGGGATACAAGAAGAATCATTGAAAATCATAGATCACGCTTGGTTACTATCAATTATCTTTTAATTGGCTGATAACGGAGACCGGGAGGTTTGCCGTTAAAATCGAGACCCCTCCTTACGTTGTATATTTCACACCGAATTTAAAGTTCTGCCGCTGAGATCAAAGCAACGTCTGTAAATTCGTTTAACAAGGCAGTATGGCATTTATGTACAATAGTTATGTCATTCACTGGATCAATTACATGGGGATTTTAGATAAGAAAAATAAAAAGCTTATATGCCCTTATCAGTTTAGCAGAAGGTGCTAATTTTGTTTGTAGCCTTGGGTTTCACCGACTCTCTCAAGAAAATCCTCGAGCTACTTGCAGATGAACTGCCAGAGTTGTTGCTGCCAGTAGAAAGGATATGGAATGGCGTCGGGACGCGTTGCAGGCGTCGGCGTCGCTACAGGATTGGACGCATCCGCGAACGTATCTAATAAAGAAAATAAATTTACACTATTTGTTTTATGTATTTGATGAAATCAGTATTTCTGACTTTACCGCCATCGAGCTTATCGCTTTGATTTTATAACTGCGACATGGAATCTCCTCTTACTTGTCGTTGTAGTAAAATCCGCCGCAATGAGACATTCTGATTATTTCAGAATCGGTTGTCAAAGTTCCGCTGTCCAGTGCACATGCTCTTATCGTGAGGGTGCTGCCAGTTTCAGCTGTGCGATTGTTGCGGGCAATGTAAAACAAAAAAAGAATGTTTTAATTATAATTTGCCCTCCTTTTCTTTGTCGTTCGCGACACTGCAGATTCAACGTGTGCCTTGTTTGACGTTGAAAGATTAAAAAGGAAAAATATCGATAAGATAGCCAGTGTCACTTTTAATTAATTTTTATAATCGATCGCCGGTAGTTCGCTCAAAATTGTTTTGTCATGAATTTGTATATTTTTTTTTTTTCCAGCAAACGTTTTCGTTCACACGAAAGACAAAGACAGCACGCGACTTTGTAACACGAATCGATCAAGACACAACCGAATCGCAGCCAAGGATCTGAAACCTAAAACCCAGTTCCCAGTACCAAAAACTCCAGCAAGTTTGATACAAGCAGTGGCGGGAAACGGTCCGTCTCGTCCCTTCCGTCCGCCCTGACAAGGAGACTCCAAAAATCCAAGACTCCCGTTATTGTGAAAAGGATCGTCGCAGGCTTTGTTGTTGCCGCCCTCGGAGACGCACTTGAAGCAGTCTATGGCCTGTCCTAGTTTTCGAAAAGGAAGCTATCAATATATTGAGAGCTCAGGATTTCGCTCTGCGAGAGGTTACGAGTTACCTGTCTGAATATTAAAGTGAAGAAGGACGAGGAAGCCAATCGCCGAAAGCCTCATGTTGATGCTCTTAGCGGGATACGATTGTCAGGGCAGTGACCTGATTATTCGTTATTTCTTCGATTATTCTTTTTCGTCAGCTTTCCACTTTTTGGCAGGACGCTACTGTCACCGTGACAGTACCGTGTCTCATGACAGACGACTTCCTAGGCCTCGGAATTTCTTGATTCTGGGTCACGCGTCCCGACGGAAGTGTCCTCGATATATCCGGTCAATTACGCAGAGGCTATAAAATCTTGCGTGATATCCGAGAGGAGGAGGAATTGCGAACGACGTTCCTCGGCCGACGAAGCGGTCGGCTGTCGACGTTAATACTGAACTTAACGGCACAGCGAAGCTTCGTACGGCCTGTTGTGACTTTACGTTACCAAGGAGATGCCGTGCGGCGCCGATAAATCCTCCCTGTTACCCTTGGATCTAAGAATTATCATGGCATTGATCCTTGCTGCGTCCTTCAGGTATTTCGGATCGATAAACCAAATCTTTCTGATCGTAGCAGAATTTATTGATTCGAGATACACTGGTCCCACGAAGTGTCATCGAGCCTGCGATCGTCGAACTGTCAGTGCGTTTCGCTCTTGTGCGGCGAGTCAGCGTTCGAAAGGCTTGTCAAAAACTAGTGATTCTAAGAATTTTGCTTTTGTACACGCGTAAATAATTTTCAGTGTCACGCCTACGCGTGCTCGTGGCTCTGGCGAATATTGATCAACAATCCTTTCAATAAGGTGAGTAAACGTCCTTACTTTGCTTAATAAATTCAGTGTATTCGCATCTACCTTGTTTTCTATATCTAGGTTAACTTCGCAGGATATTGTATAGCTGTCGCGTGATCCTGCCTCGTGATGCAACCTGTTTCACTGCCACAAACTGCTCGGAGCACGCAATATCAGGGTGCGTAGAATCACTCGATTACCTCATGGGTCTGTTTTATTTAGCAAATGTAAAAAAGCATATCCGAGGAAAATTTTTGGCGCACTTGTCGGTTCATATAATCAAAACGTTTCTACCTTGTATCAATCTGTTTCACGAACGATATAATATCCTTGTCCAGGTTAGTCGCGATGTACGTGACTCGTGTATATCGAGTCGCGCGATGCACGAGGTGCGTAATTATTAAAAGATCAAATGTTTCCCTTTGACAGTTTTAAAAGGTCCTGACGCAAAGGCATCGTAACGGCATTCCTTTTAGTTTTGTAAGTGGAAGAAGGCCTCTGGAAAATTTAGAAAATCCATTAGCGTCGGACGCGCTCGCCTCCTGTTTCCACGAATGAATGACGTTTATTCCTATCGCAGCGCAGTATTTAAAGACCGTTCGAATAATGGCGGTCGGCGCATGCGCGTCACCGTCTCGCGGGCCAATCACCTCTCGCGACTCTTCCGTGGCCGCAGCGGCAGTCGGTGGCGTGGTGTGTGTACGCGTGGACGTCGGTTGTGTGTGTTCCGCCGCGTGTGCGGGGCTGGTGGGGACTGGGGCGGGGGGGGGACTTTCTGATCCCGGAGTGGGAGCAGGGTGCCAATGCCGTCGCGTTCGCGCAGCACTGCGGTACGAGATGCAAGATATTCCGTAAAAATGCCCGTGTTTTTCGCGCACCCATGCCCCCGTTTTTTCACGTGAGAAACCGCGTGTTTACCCTCTTTGAGAATTGGCAGCCAACGCGGATATCTTGAAGGGGTGCCTTGACGATGGGCCAGTCCTCGAGCAACACCGGTCACAGCGGTGAGTTACGACTGCCAGTCCTTTTTATTACTGTTTTCTTATTGTTTTCTTTTTATTGCATGACCTTTTTTTTTTCCCTGACTACGGCGAAGCTCAGCCGTGCCGGCTTTCGAGCATCCTCTCCTCGCTCGGCATTTCTCTTTAGGGGCTTTTGTATTATCACTTTTCTTACGGTGCTGCATCTCGTCCCTTGCTCTTCAAGATTTTCATGGACAGGTTGACATGTGTCAAGTTCACCTTTTCAGCTGGTAATGATTTTAGGGTCCTTTCAGGGGGATGCGACTGGGATTTTGACACTTTCGAGTTATCTTTCAGCTGTCGTTTCGTGGGTTTCGATGTGAGACTGTCATAGGTTTACTGTGTTTTTCGAGTTACGTTGAGACTTTGAGGTTAGGCACACTTCTTACTTGCTCGGTCGGGAAGTTTTTTTCTTGGGTTTATTCAGTTTTTACCTGAACACTGTTCTTTGTCTCGAGGTTCGTTACCAGATGTTTAGGATTTTTTTTTTCTTTTTTTTTTGGAGAAGGGAAAAATTTTTGTATCCACGGGAAATTTTCTTATTTTTCTTCGCGATGCAGTTATCTATGGAGGTTCTTATCTGATAGCGCTGTTTCTTAGATGATTTAGCAGGGATTTTTAATATTTCTTCGGGTCTCGATCATATTTTTCTATCATTGCGTCAATGACGTTTCATTTTTATATTCTTTGAAATATTCTCAGTGTTGTGTTTGAAGAGGTTATGTTCGAGTGCTACTTCACAATGATTCAGCGACCGAGATTTGATTACCGAGCACGGGCAATGTTTATTCTGGTTGAAATACCAAACAGCCCTTATCCCGGCTGGTATTTTTTGTTTGCTTGGCATTTTACGCCTCATTCGGAACCTTCGTGAGCATTGGTGCCTTCGATTCTACATTTTCCCTCTTTTATCCCTCGTGCGCTCCCTTGGGCCAATACTGACCGTCGGTAAAGTAGATTTCGCTTATCCCCGTCGTAGAAAAGGGAATCTTCCTTCCCTTCTGTCGAATCCACATGTTCCTGGCGCCTACGGTACGTCGATACGATGGCAGCAAAACAGTTCTGTGAATATGAACTGTACCCACTGCGCAGTAAATCACTCATTGATTGTATCCCCTTCAGTATGAATATTCATCATCAACAAATCAAATGTCTTCCCGTCAATTCTACGTAGAACCGAAGGATGAAGAACCTGTGGGTGTTCATAAATCAGACGGGTATATTGATCCTGAAAAAAAATTTACAACCTTCCCGAAACTTTTATTATCTAACAAATCTGAGTTCCGCAAGTGGTCAACAAATGTACATCCCACCAGTGAAAGTAATATATCCCGAAAATCCCTAATTATTCATAACCACGTACCAATTGTTCGTTGCACGACAAAGAAGCAAAACATTGCTAAACCGTATAAATTGGCGTCTGTTTCGCACGTGGTCACAACAAGACACGTATTTCTCCAGAAGTTACAAATTTTACCTGAGATTTCAACCTTTGCCGCGTTCGCAACGATTGCATACGCGTCATTCAGTGCGGTCGTCTCGTCTTCGCATCTGTCGTAGTGTCTTCGGCGGTTCTCAAATCCCGATGAAAAGTATCGTAAATAAAGGTGCCCAGGCGTTTCGCTAGCGACGATCGACAAGACCCGACGTATTCGATCGTCCCGTGTCGTCCAACAAATCTTACGTGTTTTCAAACGACCAGGACATAACATAACATAACCTCGATTGACGCGAGCGACCGAGTGCGCATGCGCAGCAGACCCAACGGTCTTCCCTAGTAAGTTTTCATAGTTTTTGAGAACACACGGTCACATTACGCTTTTGGTAAGGTCGACGGATTTCGTTAGGTCGAAGGCCTGCAAGATGGCACGAACCATAGTCCTCCACTGTACTACAGCATAACGACCACAGCTATGCCGTTCGCCATGGTAGTCGTAGCCTAAGCATGGGCCGCAGATGTTATTGTCATATGGCAGACACAGCACCGAAAATTTCGCCTGCTTAACCGCGATTGAACGTTCGCACGCACCTTCTCGCCGATTCTCTTATCCCCCTTTTTTTTTTTTTTTTATCCTTTCTTATGCCCTGTACGTATATTCATTCCTCTCCTGGTCGTTCTCGAATTTTCCATTCGTCTCTTCGCGGAAGAGACTCTGATTGTCCCTCGCGCGACCACCCCTTCGCGCCTCGTTCCTTGTTCTGCTGCTGCTGCTTTAGTTGCGAATGAAAGCAAAAAATTAACACGTGTTACTCGGTACCCTGAGGCGTGATAAGTTTTTGCGCCGATGGCAAAATTGAATAAATTTGTAGGATATAATTTTTTCATCGGTCGACTCGACGGGCGCGTTCTTCTTCCTTGGCCGGATTCTCTAACGCGTGACGTTTTAGTTCGCTTCCGCGTCGCCAGGGAATCCCACGAATCGTTTAACGATAAAATTTATTCCGTCGACGGGAAGTCGCGGACTGTCTACGGGTTCTTGTATGACGGCAGGGCAGCGACCCAGTTCTCATATGTATTTATACCAGAACGTGCCAAGTCGCGATGCGACTGCGTCGGGCCACTTCGGGTTTGCTGCTCGATGCCGAATGCGATCCTGGACGCGCTGCCGTCTGCTTTTTCGTTTACGTCGAGACGCTTCGCGGGATATTGAAAATAAGAGCGAGGGAAAGGGACGAAAATGACTTTATCGATGCGCTCGATGGGCTTGGGGATTAGGCAAGGAATTAGTCGGAGAGAGAGGGGGAGTGGGAGCAGACACGCGGAGACGCATAGAGAGCAGGAGAGAGAGAGAGAGAGAGACAGAGATTTGGCATGCTAGGAAAATAAAAGGACGAAATTCGTAGTCTGTCTCGTGACGCACGAGACTCCGGCGAACCACTAGGAGAAAATTAGACTCTAGAGGGACGAGATTAGCATGGAAATACTTGCTGAAGGATGCGCCACTATCGCCAGCTTGAAAACTACAAATTTACTACGATATTTCAATTGCTTCGAGACTTTTCGCTTATATCAAATATATATATACATATATATATATATATATATATATACAAATTCGAAGTAGGATAATTTGGAGGTTAGGATTGATTCTGGTAATTTTTTTTTTACTTCCGTCCAATTCTTGCTTTGTCTATTTCATTTTAAATGGATTTTTTTTTGGAAAAAATTTGTTTTTCCCTAAATTTCCCAAAAAATATTTTCGTCCCAGTCGACAGGTATCAGCTGATCCCACCGAGTCCATTGAGAATACGTGGAAACTCGGTGCCCTCAACGATCTTCAACCTTTAAAGGACTTTAAAGGATCTTTGTCGATATTTCAGGTCCTTTTCAAGGATGCTGGGAAACTGCCGAGATTTAAAGTTCTCCCCGTACCCACCTCTCTCTCTCTCCCCCTCTCTCCTCCCACCGGGTATGATCTTTCGTTACGTTTCGTTGCGTCACCTTGCGTCTAGAGGAAGATCGCATTGTGCAATCGTCACGGGTAGATGGACCTCAGCTTCTTTGAAGCTCCCTGGGCTATTCTCCGTGGGTCGGTAGGTGCAGCTACAGGTAGTTTCAAGATAAATAATAGCCCGTGCAGGCGCAACCCGCGATCTCTTCACGAATCTTGCACTTTGCCGAAGGAACGTGAAAAAGAAAGAAAGAAAAAAAAAAAAAGAAAAGTGCGCCCGTGCACACGATCGTAAAAGAAAATGGCCGCGTTAACCGAGAACGTTAAAGGCCGAACGTGATCATAATCGTGGCTAAATACACACTATCGCGGCTTTTTATTTTTAGGCCAGTGTAAACTGGGCTGTAAACCATTTTGCACGGGGAAGCGCGGCTGGACTGTAATGGCCATCGGGTTTGCCAAACGTTACGCGTTACACACGGGAAATTGATTTTTACTCGTACTCACGGGCGCGTTTCGAAGTTACGACTGGATTGCTCGATCCAATTTGTTTTTTTTTTTTTCTTTTTTTGCCGGGAACTCTTTTTTTCTTCTTCTTCCCTCCTTGTCTCGAGACGCCCCGACGTCCGCTCAAAATGTGGAAACTGTGGCAGGTCAATTTTTCAAACTTTGTTACACCTTCCCGGCCCGCGCTACTATGCAATCCTTGGCCCGGCCCGGACTCTCTCGCACGTCAATCGGCTATATATAATACGCCACATACGTATCCACCTTGTAACATATGTAAACTCCGCGACTATATACTCCCATGTAAATATGCAACGCAGTCCGCATATAAGCTGCGAATTGGGTTACTGGTCTGACCGTCGTGCCCTATGGGTTTCGTGGCTCCCGAATACGAGACGTGGACGATTTTTACTGAAACGGCAAAAAAATAAAAATTGCCGAATCGGGTAAAATAATTTTTTGGAGATTCGGCGTAATTGCAACAACAAAAATATTGGAAATTACATGTCTCGATACGGCTGGCGCGTAATGTTTATTCGTGATTTTTGGAATAAAACAATTTATTGGTCGTTTGGAAAAAAAATTTTTTTTTGCCCTCCTTATCGCTCTTATCAAATTCTTGGAAAATGCCCCGGCGTCACTCGTAGGCATAAATCGGCTACGAGAATTCCGATCGCACCGAATGAAATTCCGCGGGTACCTAAAATAGGCGCGACCGCGGTCTATATTTCTTTTCTTCGTTACAGAAATAAGTGCGTGCATAACACAATGCACCTGGCCGATTACTAATTTGGGAATACGCCCTGCACGTCCCACGGGAATCAAATGGGAAGCTGCACGGATGCTGGATTGCATTTTTTTTTTTTTCTGTACCTTTTTCTTTAGCGTCAGTCTATAATTTTTTTTTTTAACGTCAAGAATCACGAATCGTTAGGAAAATACTTGAACGCGTATGAAATATAAGCGCGATCGTTGGTTAATAATGGTGATCGTTGAAAAAAAATTTTGGAATTTTTTTTTCATTGAAAAAATTTTTTCAAAAATTTCAATTTCAGAAAATTAATAAACACAGGCTCTCGCGTGCCGTGAACTGCACGGGGAGATTAAAAGCGGCGCGTTTAATTCGTCTCGGAGTCCGAGCGGCGTCTATTCCGGTTTCGTTTTGGTTGCAACACGTAGTCCCAAAGTGTGAACACCATGCTGTATTCTTACCCCGCGAAATAGAAAAAGGCTTCGTCGGGAGGGCTCGGGATGTGGGTGAGGGAGGGAGGGAGGGGGGTGTCGGCGGGGGGAAGAAAAAGGAAGAGAAAAAAAAATCGGCCGATGACGTCAATTGGAAAAGGTTCCGACGACTGCGACGTACCGTGTCGAGTGCCACACTCGTCTACGTCGACGGTCAATCTTAAAGGTGTCCTCACGCCGAATTGCATTCGGAAGACTTCGGCTTGGATTTCATTAGGAGTATAATATTTGTTTGCGTGTATGACGCTTGAGAAGCCCGCCAAAATTTTCTCATGGAAATTCAAATCATCTTTGTGCTGATTTTCATTTTTTTGAATTTTTTTTTTTTACAAATTTTACGGCCTTGCACTCGTTTTTTGAAATGATTTTTGGTGATTTCGTACAGTGTTTATGGATCATTGATGACTTTTTTCTGGGGTGGAATAATTAAAATGAAAAATTGCCTTAACATTGAATTTTTTGGATTCTCTTGTTTGTTTTTTGAATGACACCTTAAGACTCTTTGGGTGTTAGATTCGAATTGGCCGGCCATCAAAGTATCGTGGCTATTTGCACCCCTGCTGGGTAAATTTACGTCGAGCTAATTTAGACTCTCTTTAAATGTCTCTACTGCGAGTCTGGTTGTGTTTTTTTGCTTCTGTCTCTGTTCATTGCTTTTCTTTTTCTTTTTTTCGTCATCTCCCTTAGGTCCACGTTTTCTATTTTTGTTTTCCTCTCTCAATCACCGGGGCTTTTTCAAAAATATCACCACGACGGACCGCGCGGTAAAGCGAGATGAGATATTTTGAGAATTTTTTTTTTTCGGGAATTTCAAAATCTATGACTCTGCGGTTCTACGTATCGAAGAGGCACTGCGTACAGTTTATCGTGTAGTTTCGACCCTTTGCTCGTAGGGCTGCGGAGACAAAAAGGAATTAAAAAAAAATTCCGAAAAATCCAAAAGGGTCTCGCAAACGATGAGTCCGCAAATTTCGCATTATTTTTCCTGGACAATTAATAAAACCACCCTCTTCGTTTTACTCTCCAATTAAGGGCGGCTGCACGGTTTTCAGGGTCGTACCAACACGGGTTCATGAACTTACGAGGGGTCGGTACGTCGTGTGTACGCTACTGCTGACTGTGTGGGATTTGTGAAATTTTTTTAAACGTTCAATGCAAAGGATGGAGCGGGGGTGAAAAGGCGGAGAAAAAAGTATAAAAAGAATTTCAAAAAAAAAAACCCAAAGAAACATAACATCTCTTCCCCCTGATCGTTACAGGGAATTTTAACCCTCATTAGAACAGTGCAAGTTCTCGAGAGGGGTGGCTGCGGCCACCGCGATTACAAGAACTCGAGCCGCCCCTGTCCCAGCCCCGGCTTACTAAAAACACCAAAGTTTCCTATATTAATCCCTGTCCTATCTCGTCCCCCTACCGGGGCCCGATTTTCAGGGGGTGCAACTCTTGTGGACGTAGCTGAAAAAAAAAAGCGTACACGGGGGTGGAGAAAAAAAAGGTCGGAGACGAAAATAAAACAAAAATGTCACTCGCTCGGAATATCACGAATTCTTTATGGGGTAGTTTTTTTTTTCCTCCCTTCGGACCGTTTCGTAGCTACGATAATTCTTTTGGCTGTTACTGCTTTTTTTTTATACGTCCATAACAACCCCTTTCGCAAAGGGGTTTAATATGGACCCAGGGGACAAGTCGAGCATTCGAAACGTCGTAATTCATCCAATCAGCGTTGGGAAGCCGTACACTTGTTCGCGAATATGTTATGGGAATTGAATTGCGAAAAAAGAATTTTTTTTTTTTTTTCAGTATTAACCATTCAAAATTTTTATCGGGATTCAATGAATTTTTTTTTCGCACATACGATTTTCACCTTTCGACAAAATATTTTACCATTGACCGTGACATCATTTTACTTCGACTCGCGAACCCCTCGACCCTCAAAAAACCGATCAATGATAATAATAATTTCATATAATTACGAATTTCCCCTCGCCACTTTTTTTTTTTAACGAGATTTCAGGGGTTGGATTTTTAATGAGATTCTAGGAAAAATCATCGCAGTCCGTACGGGGGCTGCTGCACGATAACCCCCAAGGCCTTGCATTATGTCCCAAGGATGAAGGGTTGCAGAAGCCCGTTTAACGCAGGCAAATTTCTATCCAAGAGAAATGCCATGGGGGAGCGTTTAACCCCTGGCCGTGTCTCTTAAAGGGTTGAGCCGAGATCCGCCCCACCCCCCTTTCCCTTTCCCCATTGATACTTTCTTCGGATCCAACAGTGCGTTACCCCGTAAGTAACACGAGCTCCGAGCTCGACGTAAACAACCCCCATGAGGGAGGATGAATTTTTTTTAATTCCAAAAAAAATTCAACCCTTCGATATCAAGCCTTCGGCAACGTTGCGTAATTTTTGCTTTTGCGCAATTATATATATTTTTTTTTTAAATTAAAATAATAATAATTATGGGTTACGACGACGTTGGAATTTTTCCTGGTAAAAACATCCCCTAAAGTATCACGTATATTTGCCTAACGTAACACGCGTCGCGTATTTATAATATTTCAATTGACCAGGACGCGGTGAAAAATTGATAAGGCTAAAAATTTTCGAAATATAAAAATAGCGGGTCGAACATTTAAATATAATGACAATCTTGCGATACTGTATCTAATAAATAACGTTTCGCGTGGTTATGTGGAATTTATATTTTTTTTTCAACCCTCGTTCCAACCCTTTGAAATCGTATATAAGTTGAAGGACCTATGCAAATTATATCTGAGTTTCTTTGGTTTCGAGTTCTCTTTTGAATTCCTATTGGGGTGGGTGGGGGGGGGGGGTGGAGGGCATTGAAAGTCGTATTGGATTTCGCCTTCGTCAGATAATCATAACAATAATGGGTATTCGAGTTATCCTCTGCCTTGGGTGCAACGTGTATAGATATAGCTATACTATGTATAGATATAGTAGTGACACATAAGGCAGCGATCAAGGGGTCGCTGGATCGAGGCGTCGAATTCTAAAGGGTTAAGGGATGCAAATTAAGAAGCCGGCGGTCTGTGGTCCGTAGGGCCGAGAGAAAGTGAGAGGGAAAGTGAGGGAGAAAGAAAAAATTTGCCAAAAGGGGTGAATAATATCTTAGTTCGTCAATGGATCTTTCGTTCTACCTGATCTCTCCCACCAGATGGCCAAGCGTCGCGTACACATGCGTTTTGGGCTGTATTCTTCAACCCTTAAAATTTTACAACCCTTGCGGATACCTCGATCCTTTCGTCCACGAAGATCATCCCTTAACTCGGTTCATCCGGGTGAGCGGCGCGAATATTAACAAATGAGGGGTCGCTCCTTGGGTATTTGGTTAACTTTTCGAGGGTTTGAGGTAAAAACAATGCTCGCGAATTTTAATTACAAAAGGGGTAGACTCCCGATCAAGATTATACATTCTCAGGTGTGTTTAAATTCGGGAAAAGACAACTTTAGTTAATTATTTTTTATCAAAATTATTTTCAAAAAAATCGTCGAGGGTCGTTCTGAAACAAAAAAAAAATGTTGGAACTTTTCCGTGTCATCGAAGACCAGATCGTTGAGCATAACGACGCGTGGCAGACTATACGAATAATTGGTATAAAAAATGTACGGGGTGATTCACAAGTACACATAAGATTCATATTGAAACGTGGCTCGGGTCAGGGAATGATTAAAATTTATTCAGCAACGTCCCATAGAATTTTGACTTTCCTCCAGTTCGATTTTTAATCTCGCTGGTCAATGACCTTACTCACCTATCATCTTGCAAATTATTAATCATATCCCGAATCGATAGCTGCACGTGAATCGCCCTGTACGTATATACACAAGGTGAGAACAAAAACCCAGCCACTCCCAACCAAGGTGATCAGGAGCGACACGCGCCTTGCAGTGCCTGTCGCGTGGCCGAGTCTCTCCCTCTCTTTCTTCCCTTCGACTCTCGCCTTCTCTCTCTCTCTCTCTCGCTCACGTTCTTCCTCCTCGCTCCAACGTGAGATTTCTCTCCTGGTCTCTTTTCCTCCTCGGTCGAGTCCAGACGCACGCAGGGAGCCCGTGTGCTGTCGGATGGGAACGAGAGAGAGGGACGATGCCCATTCGGCTGGCGATAGAGCGAGAGGGGAACAGGGCGAGGCTGGGAGGGTAGAAACGAGAGGAAGCATGAAACCGGGATAAGTCGCCACCTGCCACGAAAAGGCAGATGTGCCCTGGTCGCGACGGACGCCGTCAAATTGCCTCCGGGTTATGGCGAACGGACCCTTTTCCCTCGACATCATCAATTCATCCCGGAAATCGATTAGACGATATCAGGTATAACGCGTACGCGATTTTATTTCACGTCACGTCGGTCGTACTTGTTTTCAGGGTGGATGGGGGGGGGGGGGGTACCGGGTGCCGGGGGCGGGGTGCCCTTTGGGATTCTGGGATCGAAGATTTTGGACTTTGATGAATTTTTATTGAAATTTTGAATCGTGGAGAGAATATATTTTTTTTTTCATTTTTGGCAGGAAATTTCGGGGGGAGGGGAGTGTATTAGGGATGTAAGACGCGTAAGTGGCATTGCACGTGGTTTCAGAATGTATCGGGAGCGAATCGGTACTTCTTATGGGATGCCATGGGGAATATCGGAAAACCAAGGGAGCAGGAAGAGGAGGGTCCGACCTGAGGCTGTTACCAAGTGAACTTATTAGGGGTGGTGGATCTGGAGGCCCCTGGACAGATGTCGAGGATCTCTTGGGCAGGGGCACCATTGCCTTGGGAGCATGGGGGCCACGCGCCGTGCTCCTGTTCCCCACTGAGTAGCCCCGTGTCCAAATTTACCAGTGGGGATAACCATGGGGTTTCGGACGACTCTTGAGACGATTCTTTAAAGAAATTCGAGCAATGAACCTTCAAAGTGCCTCCGATCCCATTGTCTTTAGGTTAGGTTCTCCCTTTTCTTTGGCTTTTTATTTAGTTTTTCTTTCTCTTTCGTGGCCTTCTCTTTTTCACGTATTTATTGTCTTGCGCGGAGGGCATCGCTACGGTTGAAATATAGAAAAGGTCTAGGAAAAAAAAATTTTCGGAAAATATTTATTTTGGAAAAATGTCTAAAAAAAATTGATATGAGTTTTGGAAATTTTGAAATTTTTTATTTTCTTCGTTCTTCCGTCGGTATTGCCTCTGTACCTTTTGATGTACTGAAAAAAAAAAAATAACAGAATCGCCAAAGACCGTCGATAATTTTTTTTCTCGATAAAAACCTGCTAAGCCCATCGAATAACCGTATGGTCCCGTTCTTTACCAGCTGACACCACTTCGCCGCTGCACGTGGCCATTTTTTTCTCTTCCCTTTTTTTTTCCAAAAAGAACAGAACCTTACCTTCGCTTCCCTCTTACCACACGTTCGTTCCTCCTTCCAGCTTCGTCTCTTCCGTTCTTTCTCTTCTGTACTCCGTATCCCCGTGCGCCTCTTTTAACGACTCTGTTTTGATGAATTTCACGAGCGGCGCACTCGTGCCACGTCCGATCTTTGCGATAGGCGAGATTAATTGGCATTCCCGACGATTAATCCACGTCGTTCCTGCGAATCCTTTTGGCTGTTTCAACGGAGGAAATTTTTTTTTTTCCAAAATTCACAACAGACGAGTCACGTGGCCGAATAACAATCTCCCCCCTTATACACTGAACACTCCATTTCGCTCTGTACGTCCGGTCGTTTTGTATATGGAAAAAAAAATTTTTTTTAAATCAACAAATTTTTTTTTATTCATGACTGTGCCTGATTTTCGATTTTTACCATTTTCCATATATACACTCTATTTTTTTGGGGTCATTTTGGATCATCACTGTTACCCTACCCTCTGTATTTTTTTAATACTTTTTTTCATTCTTCGCCATTAATTTGTCCAGGGACACGTGGGGGCCCACGGTGCTTCTCACGTGTCCCATTTCGAGCTGCAGCCACTCGAGGGTAACGAATCTCCACGAGAGAAGTTGACCATTTGTCGACTGGAGCACACACAGAGAATCGCTCCATTTGTCCACGAAATCGTAAACAATCGATGAACAATCAAACCTTAACGATCGGTTCATTGTCCCCACTGACCAATGGTCACTTCAGCTTACGTTTACCCAAAAACGCGTACAGTAACGATCCATGGATTCATCAGGGTAGCCAACTGCGTCCCTATAATCTCTACGTCCACCATTATTATTTACCACGAACCCAAAAAAAAAAAGGTCAAATTTGACATACGTAACCAAAAATTATCGATCACCCATAGTCTCCCATTCAGGGGACTCCACCGCATGGAAAACCACGATAAGTTGGCCCTCTCGACATCTGACAATCTTTTCGTCCCCAAATGTTATCGTTCATTCCAAAAAATTTTTCGTAATTGAAAAATTTAATAAAAAATATTCCACAAAATTCTTACCGTCGTCGGAGGCTCCTTCGGAATTTTAAAAAAATGTTTTATTTTTAAATACTCGCACCGAGCGGAACTGGTGTCTCCGGCCGTCTAAGGGTGCCAGTCCCTCCCTGTATGGGTATATCGCTCCTATACAGACGGACACGCGGGGGATGAAGAAAAAGAAATGTCGACGTTCCACGTCGAGTAATAAAGTGGGTGGGTTTAATGAATGGGATATGTTGTGAGTGGTTCGGTTTAGTATTGTCGATCGAACAATGGCGTCTGGCTCGCACGCCGAGTCGCGGAATAAGGAGGCAGCTGACATTCACTGACTGCCAGAGAAGCACCTCCGCTTGGCAACAACCGCGCACTTACCTACCTCTACCGGGCTGCCTGTACACATATCCCTTCCGTGCGTCTTTCTCGAGTATACAGGGTGTCTACGAAGAGTCTATAGTTATATAGGTATACTGCGTAAGATCATTTTGCCTATTATACCTACTGGGAGGTACGTTCAATTTTTTTTCCCCTGTACTTTTTGGTTCGCTCGCGGCAGGCTGGGAGATTCATGGAAATTGTTTTTTGAAAATTTTAAAAAAAATTTTGAATCACGGGACGCGAACTTCTTGAGATTCAGGGCCGTGAAGATTCGAAGATCGCAAGTGCCCTGGGCCGTAGCGATTTTTGTGCCATGGGATACTTGGCTCTTTCGTCTGGTGCAATAATAGGCACGTGGCACGACGAGGATATAGGCTTTTCCGCCACCCTTGGGAGTGTCTTTTTTTTTTCTTATCTTTCTTCTTATTCTTTCTTTCTTTTTTTTTTTCTTTTTTCTTGACTGTTTGACTAGTCCCGAGACTCAACGGGTGGAAATTCGATAGGGTAAGGGGCTAACGGACGTTTATACATTAACAGATATCCAATCGGGATGAATCGCTCTGTGTATCCAGACGCAGTGTAAATATGTGGGTATCTTTCTCGGTGCATCCCTTATTTTTTTTCACTCGATTTTGAAAAATACAGTTTCGATGCACTCGAAGCTATTTGGAAATTTTATTGTTTTCGACGATCGAGGTTTTTTGAATTTTGAAATTTTCGGGAAAAAAAAAAATTTTATTATCCGACATCTCGATGGACCATTTATCGAACGGGGGATGCTGCGCACTCGCGTGCGCTCGGCTAAATTCTACGTTGGAGGCGTAATTTAATTCAATGGGAGTGCAAATACATTAGAGCCCTCTGACACATCCCAAGTGCATCTGCATGTCGTCGCGGAGTAGTGCAGCTGCATTGGCATCCAGGGAATGTGCATCGGAAATCAATGGGGTCCAACCCGGAATCTATTGACGGTACAGTATCGGAATCGGTACACCTGGGCTTTACCCCATACGCATACCCCATGGACATGAACCCCATATCGACACCTGGATAACACATGCCTGTGGCTTCTCACGTGTGTCCATATATATATATATATATATGACTTTTTCAATCTGAAGACTCAGCGCACGCGAAACGCACTAGAGGTCAGTGTCGATGACGTGACGAGGGATAAAAAAAATGTTCCAAAAATATTTAGACTTTTATCGAAAATGGATTAAAAAAGAAAGTGGCGGACTGGAGATCGTTTTTTTGGTTATGGAAGTTTGGTTACGCTTAAAAATGTAATGAGTATTTGTGGAAATTTTCACCGGACGGTTAATGGAATATGAATTTTTTTTTTCAAAAATTTTGTAAGGATTTTTCAAAATCAAGGCTCCAGTCGGTCACCACGGGGATTTATAATGGGTACATAAATTTCAGTTCACCTGGTTATACATAGCGATGCAACGTGCACTAAGGGCCCTCCCTCGAAGGGACCCCCTTTCCCCTCGGCCCTGTAAAAAAATTTTGGTATCCTTTCACCTGGATCATTTTCATGCCCGGGCGAGGGGCTGGCATTTATTCGAGGGATGAGAGGTACCGAATATGGTGGGGGACCGGAATGAAATTTTGCAAAAGGGAAACAAAAAGGGTACAGCGGAGGGGGATGCTGCGGCTACGTGCTTAGGATCGTCCTGGCACCTTTTCCCCATTGTATTATTCAAATGGGAACTTTTGAAACGGCGAGGGGGGCCAGGGGGTGCATTCCGACACTGGCAGTAAAATTGACCCTTATTTTCGGACCCCTCCGGTTCCCCGTTTCCATCCCTTCCAGATGTTTTTCTGCATCAATTGGATCCTCCCGGTTTTCGCCCCCCTCGTCGACAGCCTGTTGCACGTGGCATTGAATCGAAGGGGGGACAAGCTATGGACCCCAACTTCATTTGGGGTCCATAGCTATACTAAATTTTTCTCAAAATTGTTCTACTTTGGAGTGGGGGGGGGGGGGGTCGAATTTTTGAAAATGAACAATATCTTTTTTGCAATTTACCACGTGTCTCGTGTATCTTTGTATATTGAATATTTCATGAAAATTTTTTTCCTTTTCCTTACAGGTAAGTACACACCGAATCGACGCATGACTTATCTTCGTCAGCTAGAGTAAGTGTGAACGCAGCTTTATATCCTCGCGACAATAAAATGCACGTCCGTATAAATGAGCATGTTAAGCGGGTACCGTGTCTCTCTTGGAAAGAACAAATGACTCTGCTTGAGTAATCGAGCGAGGAAGTCGTCATTGAAGTCAATGACTCGAGCCCGTGAATTCTAACGCGGCGGCAATAGGGACTTGGGATCGGTATGGAGGAAAGATAAAGAAAGTGAGAAAAAAGATAAAGAAAAATAAAACGCACACAAAACGTCAAAGCCAAGCAGGAGTCATTATTGACTCGCCTGACACGTGCCTGCCACGTGCCCCACGTAGATACGAGGTATCCCTTCTCTTTTATATTTATCTTTCTATTTGCATTTTTTTTTTCGATTTCTTCCTCCGTCACGACCAACGGTATAAGGCCATGACTAACAAGCATCCAATGACTGCAGTAAAGAGTCATTTATTTTCATGGCTTTTAACGTGGAGCAATATATTATTATTTTTTCCAAATTTTTATTCTCTTGATTTTTTTCTTTTCTCATAATCACCAGCCATTTTTTTTGATGGAACACTCGTAACGGGGTACTTTGATATTTTGGTAATGACTCATCGAACACGACGATTGAATCGTCACGATTTTATAATGAATTTCGTTTAATTGCTTTTTGTTTCGATGTGGCAGCTGCTTTTAGGTATTACGGCGCAAGCTGCTCAACTGGCCGTATTATAAATAGCTTGCGAGTACGTTACGTGTAATTTTGTTAAATTTACCAAAAAAAAAAAAGTGAAAATGACGATTACGAGTATTGAAATAAAAAATCAAGAAATTAGAAATTATGTGATTAGGAAAAAGAAATTTATTTAAACGACCGACAATTCGATCCGATAAGAATTTAGTATACGCTTAGTTGCATGGGTAATGCGAATTGCGTAAAGGTACGTTCACATTGGTAATAATTGTTAAGTGTCAATTATCGCGTGCCCGCATGCGTATATATTATGCGCTTATAAGGCGAGAGTCTTATTTCAATTTTCAAGCATCTCGATTTCTTTTTGAGATCAATTTTTTTTCTCCCTTTTACATCAGTGCCAGTCATCTCACGGTGTGCACGTTAACCCATTATCTCGGTCTTCATCTCGAGTCTCGTATTCATCTTCGTTTGGCTGCGGCAGCTGCGAATGTCGGCAGTGGGACAGTTTCTGGTGGTGAAAACAGTGGGTGGGACGGAGATACGAAATAGCCGACTCACGTAAGAGTGAGAGAGAAACGAATAGGTCAGAGAGGTAGAGTAAGCGAAGGAGAAGGAAGGTAGTTAGCGAAAAAGGGCAAAAATAAATTATGAAAAACGAAAGAAAATCAATAAAATTTTGCGGTGCCGATTCCACGAAATCCCCGGGGAAAGTTGCCAATTAAGATTAAATCGATTAATTAGCTCGTCCAATTTATCTTTCGCGTGTTCGATACACGGGACATCGTAGTGTATTGCGTCTATAGATACCACGTAGGAAATACGTAAACAAATAGTTTGACGTTTTAAACGTCAAATTATAAACGTTGTTTACCATCGCTCATACGTGGAAGTCTCTCTTGATTTTCGAATTTATTATTTCTCCTTATCACTGCCCCAGGTTATCCGATGTCTCATTGTTCTCATTCTCGCTGACTATCGATCGCAACCCGACACGCATTCCTCTTGGCATTTGTTTCATACGTAACGTGGCAATAATTCAGACACCCGATATACAAGAAATATTGAATAAAATCGTGCAGCGTTAAAAAGCGAGGTTCGTTTGATATCTCAAAAATTTCTCGTATTCGTCTATAGGCGGTTTTATTAATTTTTTGTCTTTTTATTGTACGCGAAGATATTTTTAAATAATAATCAAAAGTACAGTCACCTTCAAAATCCACCGGGTTCACATACAATTTGTATCGTTTAAAACGTTTAACGGGAAAGCTGGGTACCCGTCGCCGCGTTCATTTCTTTTTTATTCCACCAAAGGCGCAGCGACTTTGGAATTTTATCAATGGGATCGAGAAGTGCAAGGTGCATCCCGAAAATGCATCGACTCGATGCCAACCACCTCTGCATCACGTTCTCCCACCTTTTACATCGACGCGCGTTCCTCTTAAGGCCGGCTAGAGGATATCCCTGGTACTGTTGGGCCTCCCGGGTCACGTGGCTCAAGAGAAGCAACCAAGAAAGAGAAAGAGAGAACCGAGCCAGGCGGTTCGCCTTTCTCGAAAGAAACGATAAATGTTCTCCACGTATATCCAGCGCCGAGGGAGATCCCTGGCTTCTGATTGGTTCCCGGCACGCGTACGCACCTGCCTTGTCGACGAATTTTCTTCTTTTTTTTTTTTTTTTATCTTTTTCAACTCCTTTGTCGATGCGCCCGACGCACCCTGCCATCTTCTCTCTTTATACTCGCGTTTCTCTTTATTTTTATTATTTTTTTTTTTTTTCATTTAACGTCTTATCTTTTTATTTTGCTCTCGCACGTTTCGTCGTATGTCTGTACAGTGCATTATCTTTGCTCACGAGTCTTGGCTGTTATACGGGATATGCTTTTTCGAGATTTTTTCATCTCGATCGGTCCATCGGTGAGGGATGATGGATAAAAGCTACAGGGTAAGACGAAAAATTTTGTGAGAAATTTTTGAGCTTTTTTTTTTCAAAATTTTCTTGGTACCTCAGTGTCAAAGTGGATTCCGTATTTTCTAAGGATCCTTTTTGCTCTTTGACCTCCAGACTCTCGTTCCTGTCGATTTTCTTCTCTGCTACCTGCACTTCTTTTTCTCACCTTTGATCCCCTTTTCCGAAAGTCCACTGGCTGCGTACCTGCTTCTTATTTAAAGTTACGGAACAGGTCTCAGCTGATTGACAAAAGGATGGCAGTTGCGTGGGATTGCGCGAGCGACGCTCCCACGCAAGGACATTTAAACCGCAAAGGTCCTTTCTGAGGATGTCCGCTGGGTTTTCAGTGGGACGTATACATTGTGGCTGTCAGCTGAGAGATCCTGGTTCATTTAAAAGCACGTAGGGGAGTATGAGAAATTTTGAAAAAATTTTCAAAATACCGTAAACGTTATTTCCAAGAATGATCATCATGTGGGTAGGACGTGAATGATTAAGGATTTTTTTTTCAAAATTATATTTTTTCAAAAATATTCAATATCAGTCTAACGTCAGTGCAAGGCCAGTGGGATTCAGGAAAGTAGAATTTTTTAAAAAATTGTTTCACATCCACCCGTGACTTCTTGTTATCCGTCAAAGGACTCGTGCCCTTTTAAAGGGACTGACTTTTCTTTGGATTCGCACGTGGTCTTCTATTCCGAATAGCACGGCTTTTCGGTATTCATCTTCGAGAAAATATCTCCTTTGGGTATCTTTGACGGTATTGTAGGCTTTTTTTTCCTTTCATTCTTACAGCATCCCGCCCTCTTCTTGCATCTTCCTGGCGTGTCTCTCGTGACCTGAGACTCTTCGAAACTGTCACCGTCATACGAAACCATTTAGGAAACCATTAGAAAATAGTCAGAGCCGACCTTTTTCGAATTCCCGCTGTGCCATTTCGTGCGTTGCAATTTTGCGAAACACCTAAGGACCTCCTTTGGTAAAATAATCATTGCGCAACCGCAGAAAAACACTTGCGGAATAAATCCTGACGGAATTATACCGAACGGAGTATAGGCGCCAGGAACAAAACAAATATTTATTCATTTCGAATGATAAAACAGCCATTGTCAACTATACGTCTAGTTAACCCGCATCCAGCCTAGAATCTGCGGTTGGTCCAGGAATAAACTTTTTTTTTCATGATCGAAAATTCATATATTTAGGGACCTTATACACGTATCATTTGGAATTGCAAAACGCGTATGAATTTCGAGCTCAAATATATGCTAAGCAGCAAATAGGAAACAGCAAATAAAAATTACCCAAAAAAAAAGCAGCAATGAATTTCATCTGCATAAAATTGTTCTTCGATCTTTAGACTACCGGAAGTCTTTGTATGTTTTTGAATATTTCATCTGTATACACAAGGGAGATGATGATCTCGGTAAGATTTTAATATAAAATATGTTTGTATCGAACGATCAAAAAAAAATTTCAAAATTGTACCGTCCTTCAAAACATTTTTAATTTCATCGTCTCTCAAAATTTTTCCCTATCTCCGTTAACAATATCGACTTTGATATCTCTTATCGGATTTCTTCTTTCCACCGGGACGGACAGATGTTCCCAGGTCACGTTCGTTACATGCGTGTAAAGACGTTAAGGAGGAACCGAACTAGCTGAACGAAGCCGTAAAAACTAACCAGTCGCGTTTATGCTCCAGCGCGAGACTGCAGTAGAACAGTTTGAAAATTTCAGACAGGTGCTTCTGCGGATAGAAACAAGAATAAAAAAGAAAAAAGAGAAGTAGGGGAAATTTTACTCCGAGTCCAAGAGACTCCCGGTCGTCGTATCTCTGGAAAAATGATAGCCCAAGTCCCTTCTACGAAGGCTGCGACAGGTGTATTGTACTTTCATTCAAGAAAAACTTACACACCCGGTACGCACGAATCTTCTCCAATTGGTCTTTTGCATTTTATTATTTTCCAAAAAAAATTGTTATTTCCATTTTTTTCTTTATTAAAAAATGTCACCTTTCACATTTTCAAAGCGACGGTCAGTCAACCCACGTGGCATCTAAACGAAAAAGAACCGCAAACCACATGTCTGCCACGTGGCGCTTGTGTCTCTTGGTAAATTATAAGTCTATGCTAATACCCCTTATATATGCATCCCTTGGTATATCGTGAACGATCGGTCACGAGAGCGTTCCGCAAGTGATCAAAAAACGTGCAAGAGAATTTTTCTTTTAAATTCAAAATTCAAAATATCTTTTTTTTCCTATTGTAATACTATAGGTTAATTCGTCACGAAAAAATTCACCAGTCACGTATCCGACTTGTTAACCACATATATATATATATATATATATATATACACCCACACGCCTCTCTTGGCAATCTCATCCACACGTTACTCCTATATACCAAGCATACTCGAACGGTCTATTTGAGCAATGAGATAATGGCTGGCTTTGTCGCTCCACCAAAAAGCTGATTACGTGATTACATACCCCCCCTTTAATAAACCCGCTACTGCTGTGTCTTTATACTCGGTGGCGGCAAAGTTCTAGCAGCCAGTCAGCCTAGATAGGCTGATCTACATACGTGCACGCATACGCACATTCAAGTATATATATATTACTATGATAAAAATTTAATACAAAAAAGCAGCGACTCTTGTGATTTATCCCCTTAGCCTTTGATTGTGCCGCTTTTAACCTCAAAGTACATCTGTTTACACTCTTTTCACCGTGTATCCATCTCTCTCGCTCTGTCCACACTCCATTTTTCGAGGACGTTCGATCCACTCGAATTTACATGTGGATTAGCCGTAAGGTGGTAAATTCATGGGGCTGCAATTTTTTTTTTTTTTTTTTTTTTTTTTCGAAAAATTGCCAAATGCCCTGTATCGGACCCGCATACTTGTCGGACCTGGGTAACTGGATGTACTGTATATACGTCTGTATAGTCTATATAGACGTTCGAGCTTCGTGTCTCGGAGGTTGGCTCAGGAAGATGCATTAAATGCGTTACGATGTGTTACGGCTTTTTATTATGGGTATTACGTTGGGACAGGTGAAGGTTCGGGATGCAACCAAGTCGAGTATCTTTTGTCTTTCTTAGTTCTTTTTCATCGTCTATGGGTTAAGATAAGAGGGATCGGAGGCGGCGAGTACGAGAAGACGACGACGACGATGGGGACGAAGTGCCGATAGTTTTCTGTATAGCTATGCCCCTATGCAGCTGTCTGTTTTGTTGGATTCTTTTTTTTTTTTTAATATCTGCTTTTTAATCGCCTTTGGGTAATTTTGATGATTGGTGCACTGGTGGAGAAAATTTTTTTGGCTTTCCCTTTCGGACGAACCGGAAGACTAGGTCATTTTTTAAAGGTTGGTAATCGCGAGCACAATACAGTTTTCTAATTGCCGGTAATTCACGTGGCTCACGGAAATCCTAGCTGTGGATGATCTTGAGTTTTCCCGTTTGAATTTTCCAAAAATATCCCGAAAAGGCATCTGCCGTCTGAAATCGTATTTAGACTGGTTTCCAAAAATAAAGAAAGTCCATACCCCATAATTTTAAAATTTTCTTAAAACGGGGGCGTGCGTCGTGAAGTCTGTCTTTCGAAGGGTGGGTCGTATTTTTTTTTTCTACCACCCGATTTACTTTTCTCTGGTACATCAAAGAGTTCGTCGTTCGTCAGTGTAATAATGAAAAATCGTTTTCAATGAATTTGACTCGTTTTTCGAATCGGTGCTCGTTATCATGAATTTACCGGTTATCAAAATTAATTGCAATTTCATTTATTCGCTACCCCCTTAAATCACGTTTTCAACGGTACACCCCGTGATGCTTTGAGTAATTGAGATTCGCCCAGTGCATTTCAAGTGCGCCTCAAGTACGTATCGAGTGCAGGGCGACCAGGGCCGTACCAACGGGTACATGTAATCGTACGCGCATGCGCATATCGGCAAGTGTCTCTGTGCATAAGAATGACTTTAATTGAATGATTGTCGCACAATGGGACTCTGCGGTCTCGGCTGGATTTTAGTCTCCGTTCCGTTTCTATGCTATCCTTCGGGCACAAAGACGTAATACATTCGTATAAGAATGACCCTCTTGTTTTCGTTTGTGGGATTCGAGTGAGGAATTTTTCAATTCTTTTTTTCGGGCCCCTTCTCTTTACATGGAAAGAACACCTGTAAGCGGCTTCTGATTTTTGAGGATGCACCAGGGTCCTCGTGAAATTTCAAATCGTTCTAACGAACCCACTTCAGTCCCATAAAAATCCCATACGAAGTCGCCGAGCGTATATCCGCTTCCTCGGGAACACCTTCTTATGGGGTTAGCTTATCGCTTTTGTTACGCGCTGTACACGTGAAATTCAATTCGTCCATCCTTTATGGGATTTTACATGTGGCGACTCCAAATTTTCACTGATTCGAGCGACGTTATCGGGGGGTCGACGAAATATTTTTTGATATTAATTTATTTGAGATTTTGTATTTATTGTGATTAATCGGGGGTGGGGGTGGGGGGGGGAGGATAATTAAATTAATTTTTTTCTTTCATTTCCATCGTCTGTTCCTATCCGAAGGAGGGTAGGTTAAGACGCAAGAGCAAATAAGAGAAAAAGATAAGAAAAAAAAAAAAAAAAAAAAATCGAATTTTCGGTCAATGCCTCTGTCAGATGCGAGGGAACACGGGTGGGAAGTAAAGTTGAATCGCGAAGGGTGCCAGGCAGTGTCTCTCAACCTCTGACAAGTAAAAAAGTCAAATTTTATCAATGGATAAGACGTGAGGTTAGAAGGAAAATTCAAAAAAATTTATCATAAGAAAAATGTACACCCCCATTTTAATTCTCGCGAAAATTTCAGTATAACAAGTATACCCGTGAACTCGGTCTTGCATAATGTACATTTTTTTTTTTTTTCAAAAATTTTCGTCCACTCCCCTCTCACGTATCTACTGGTTGGCAACCGTTTTGAAAAATTCTGTAACAGGAGCCATCCAAAATACCCTCGGGGGGGGGGGGGGAGTGAAAAATTAAAAAAATTTTTTTTAGTCACCCTCTTTTCCTTAGCCCACCTTCGGCTCTGGCAGAGGGATGCGGCAGCCACCCCAACGCTCGAGGTTTTACTTACTTCCCTTAGTTCGGTATCCCGTTCATCCCCACCCGGTTCACTGTAGACTCTGACCCCTCTGGCTTCCACGGACGAGAAGAAAGGACACGCGCACGCGCCAGTCTCTCCGACTTCCTGCCATCCGCCTTACTTCCGCTATTTCACATTATATTGCATGCACACGCGCCCACCCTATCGGATGCCGGCATCCCCCCGCCCCCCCCCCTCATTCCTATACTTGCCGTCCTCCTCTTCCTTTTAGGTTATGTACCCCCAACCCGAATCTCCCCCTCTGGTGCTCCCTCTGCCTTTACTAACTCCTATTCGTACTCTCTCTCGACGTGTTTTCTACCGTGTGTACGTATATACGTATATACCACGTGCATAAGCCGTGTGCGAAATCTGAGAATGAATTTTTCAAATTTTCCCGCCAACATTAATTTCACGCCGTCGTCTCGCAGGTCGACCGTACATAATTCTTATTACGGTCCACGTAATTTTAACGTTTACGGGCTGCGAATTAGCCAGCCGCGTATCCGTTTCCTCGAAGTCGATTAAACAATTAAATCCTGGTCTAATTAACGTATGCCCGATATGGAATTAAAGGGCCAACCGGAAGTCACGGTATGCTTATAACAGCGGTGGACTATAATTTTATATTTTATTATGGATTTTTATCAAAATAATTTTTTTTTAGTTAATTCACTTTTTTTTTTTCTTGGTTATATTTTTATCTATTCGTTCGTTTCCTAATATATATATATATATATATATATATATATATATATATTATACATTATATAGAGGTTTATGGTTCTTATTCATTCACGCCCTCGTTCTCGCCATTCCGACGCTTCATTCATATTTCAACCGCACGCATCTTCATGAAAAATCCTACCCACTTCGCACTTCGCCTATTACTTCGTTGGATACGCGGTCAATGTACAATTAACAAGCAGAAATCCTTAGGAACGATGCACGGGCGCCTTGAAGACGTCGGCGTGCACTTTGCGCTTTAATGACGTCACGAAAATAACGTTTAGACAAGGTTGCATAGGTATGACGAAATCGAGTCTGGTTTTGATCCTTTTTTTTTTTATGGAATGAATTTTTGACAGTCGTTAAATTTTATTGGAAATAATTTTTTTTTTTTTCTAGGTAATTTACTTCTTTTTCACCGATTCCGTAATCGCGGCAATTCGCGTTGCCGTTAAATAGCAGTTTTGTACGGAATCATCGAGGTGGAGGATGTAGAGTGTTAAAGCGAAAGGAAACCGCAGCTACGGTGCCGTGGGCATATTTCCCATAGTCTGAATGCGAAGATCTTAACCTGCTTCCTATTCCTGAACTTGCGAGAGAGCGAGCGAGACGGACTCAATGGTTGAGTCAATTGTGTGAGTGAGAGAGAGAGAGAGAGAGAGAGAGAGACCGGGTGCGTGAACAGTGCGTGAAAATCGCTCGGCGTGACAAGCCGAGCCTTCGGTCTCTTCCTTCCTTGGTCGCCGAGTCTGACGATTCCGCCTTTCTTTTTTTTTTTTATTTTCGCAAATAAAAAAAAAGACAGCACACAGCGTTAAGTTATTCATTGGAATTTATTTAATATCATGTATCAATTATAATTTATCGAATATATACGGACACTGTGCGTCGACTGATCGACGTTTCGATCGTGGATATTAAATATTTACGAATTAAATAAGAAAACGTATAGAGGCGACGTAAATTTTTGAGAAAGTTAAAATTTTTATGGAAAATTTAATTTTTCCTTTTCTTTTCGGCAACTCATTTTGACAGGTCATACATTTTTGTTTTGATTTCTATTTTTTGTCTCTCTCTCTCTCTCTCTCTCTCTCTCTCTCTCTACCTGTCAGGCATCTGCGAATCAACAAGTCTAAAACCAGGGTGCGTAATGCGGAACGAATATCGTTAAGCATACAGAGCATCGAGTGCACCAGGAGCATCGGGTTGTAGCTCGTTGAGTCGAACCTGCATTCATTCGAATTTGGGTGTCGGAGGGTTTGAATAATTTCAATGAAAATATAGGTTAGGCAACACGTGGTCTTTTTGACGTTTCGCTATAGTGCGTGCAGGTATCCCACGTGGTAGGGTAATATTTTATGCCAATAAAAAAAAAAAGAGGGTCGATAAAATTTTTGATAAAAACGCCAATAGATTTACACACCCTCCCCCGTCGTCCCTTGCCGGAGAAAAAAAAATTCAATTTTCAACCTCGATTCCAGAAAAATTGCAATCCCTGCCGTGAGCTGCTGCTAATTTCATTTCGTCCCTCTGCAATGAGAATATTCCTTGGGGGGTTGGGAGGGTGGGGTGGGGGGGGGGGACTGTACGTTTTTTCTTCAGAATATCCAATGATTTCGCTGGAAATTGAATTTGTTCAATTTTTGGATTTTATTATGGCGATTAAAAAATTTTTCAAAAAATTCACCGGCATATAGGGGTGGTTTGTAAAGTAATTTACTGCGCGCAACTATTGCCCGCATTACTGATAAAGAAAAGGGTGAAAAATTGTATTCGTACGGCCAAAAGAGATCAAATTAATATAGGTGAATCTATAAAGGTGCCCGCACACCGACTATTGTGGTCGAATGAAAATTTTGATAAATTCTAATAACGTGGCTCGTCCCTCCTGGCTTTTCCACGGGATCCTTGTGGCATTCAGAGATGTCCCCATGGGACGAAAGAGCGATCCCGTATCCCATGGAAACACGATATTCTGCCGATCTGCATGATGGACCCCATGGAACGACAGTAGGAACCGTATAAGAAGAAGACGTAGATTCTTAGATGGAAATCATGCCGGTAGTAAATTAATTCAAGTATATCTTAAAGAAGAAAAAAAAGAGAGGGGGCTACTTAATCACATGAAATTTCTGCCCTGAAAAAGGTATATATATATTATCTTACAAAATTAATGTGTAAGTGTATAAGGTTACAGTGTAGATAAAGAAATCTACGAATTACCATGGTGGAACTAGAATCCACGATTAAACGTCGAAATTTATATAATTTCTACGTGAATTGACGATGGGAATGAAAACTTGAATTTTGCATATACGTAAATGTAAAGGAAATGGTTTCTACGTAAAATCACGTTATTTAAAAAATATTGTCAATATTACCCGTGTCGATCAGTAAATTCAATTACTCGAAAGTCAGTATTTCACTCAATTTTCATACTTACGCTATCGTGCGTCATCGATATACAGCGATAGACCTACAAGTAGAGTACCTACATTACCATCGGAGTCTAGAACTATAATACAATAAGATACTATATACCAGAGTATTGTATATCATAAAACCTATATCCACTCCCCTATGCCCACAGTATAGCCCCGACATATAGCCAGGCAAATACTGAACGCCGAAGCCCGGTGCGCCCAGGTAAGGGCAGCTGTCCACCAGGTGCCCTATCCCCACCCCAACCAATTTCTGTTCGATCGGAGTGGGGTAAGCTCGTTCCCGATTGGCCGGTGGCTCGCGCGCCGAACGGCGATACCCTGGCGCTCCAGCTCGAGAATCGTCAGTCGGCCACGAGAGCTCCTAGAGTGAGGATCTCGTTCGGATATACTAGGGAGTTTTCATCCCCCGTCCCTTCCCACCCCCCCCAGGACACGCGGACTCGTCCGCCGGTTTAGGGTCGTCAGGGAATCAAGAATATTATCGTTGTGTGCGTTTACAGTCTGTTCGCTCCAAAAAATCATCCCTCCTAACCCCCTAAGATTCGTAACGCGAAAATCTCACGATATTTATTATCATTATACGTACCCTCCGTCCCTTATCTTCGCTGTCTCTGTCCGAATCGATCCCCCCCCCCCTTTTTTGAGACTGTTTACCATATCGAAGAGGGGAAAAAAAAAATAAAAGAACGTCTTCTAGTCTACCTTTCGTCGAGTGTGTGTGATACATTTATAGGACATATGTATGTATATATTGTACGCGTATATATACACTGTGACTGAGAAATACGGTGAAAAGCTTAACGTCGAGATTATTAACCGATGATAAGGTCAAGATAAAAAAGAAAATTAATAATTATTTCGTCGCTGTGCCGGTACTCGCGTCTTAAAGGGATTGCTTGCCTGGTACAATTGACATAAACGCGAGGGGACTCTAACGTTACATTTATGGGGGTGTCCGGAGAGTGCGCTGTCAGAGGTGCCGGCAGCAAGAGCCACCCCTGTCACTGCTGCAGTCACGCTGCCATCGCCGGTACCAGTGTGCCACCGCCCAATCATCATCATCATCATCACCATCATCATCACAATCATCAGAATCATCATCAGAAGCCCGTCAGCGAGCCGCCGGCCGACACGACGATACTGGCACCTCTGCGCAGCAAGATGAAAGTGCTCAAGAAGCTCAAGCGCAAAATGGGATTAGGTGAGCAGAGCCACGCCTGACCTATAGTATATTATTATTAATTGACGTTGATCGGGGAAATTTTCAAATTTTTGGTAAAAAATATGCAAGTTTAAGAGAAATTTGCAAACTTCAGTTCAACCCTTAAGTCATTGAACGAGGACCGTGACGCGGCCTCGTATTTTTCGTTTGGCAAGTGATAAGCGGTACTGATACTGGGTGGTGTAGTTTTGAAAAAAAAAAATTTTTTTTACCAACCCTTGTATTTTTACCGGAAACGGGGTGGCGATGGGGTGGTTACTCGGGAAACAATGCGCGCGGAGCTTTAAGCGAACTAGAAGCGAAAATGGGTTTCGCCAAAAAAAAAAAAAAAAAAAAAATAGACGAAATTTCGGGACGGGCCGGCGAAACGCTTCGAAAGCTCATCGTATCGTGCTTTTTCTGGCTGCTCTGACCGACTTTCGTTTAGGGGATGATTTATATCACGAGTGGAGTCTGTCAGGGTGTATACGTATCGCTCGTGCTTTTCCGGCAGCGGGAACGTCGCTTGGATTTCTTTTTCTTTTTTCTTTATCTTCCAGACCTTCGTCCCTCGCTCCCCTCGGCTCTTTATCTCTGTCTTTCTCTTCCTCGCTGGTTTCTCTGCCTCTTCTCCTTTTTTTTTTTTTTATATGGCTCTCTCTTTTCCACTTTTTTTTTTTCGGTTCACCCCATCCTCGGCCATTGTGCCTCGACGCTTCCGCAAAGTAGGGAAGCTCTTCTCCTGTGTGCTTGTGTCTTTTCTTTTTTCTTTTCCTTTTTATTTCTCTTTCTATTCTCTTTCTCTCTCTCTCTCTCTCTCTCTCTCTCTCTCTCTCTCTCTTCTTTTGTCTTGGGCTTTTGTCTTCGTATCTAGACCGATCTCCAACCCTCCCGACCGGCCCCCCTCCCATCCAGGGCTCTTTTTGCCCGCGGGGCTTTCGATCATTCGCTCTGTCTGCCCTTGTTTTGCTTTTAATTTTTCGGATTATATTATTTTTCGATAATTATTCGAGGCTTACGTCGAGCTTCTCTTGATTTTTTTTTTTTGTTGTTTTTTTGTCGTGTCACACGGAGAAGGCACGCGAGGTATTCGCGAATTACGAATTGCAGATACGAGTCACGAAAGTACCTGTCACCGTCGAGTGACTCATACGCGATGCCAATCCGAAGTCAAAGAAAAAAAAAAGCGAGGAGAAAAAATTGGCTAGTGGATTTCGGGAAAAATTTGTAAAGTTACGATAGGCGCTGTATTTATTTATTTTTTTTCTTATCAGTTCCAAACTTACCCCCGTGAATATCTCGGGGAATAAATGAGATTAAAGGACAGTGACGTAACCGCGGGAAAGATCGTATAGATCGAACCATAAGGCAATCGCCTTTGTATACAGTGTCAATCGTCCGGAGCGATTATACGCCGGAAATGTGGAATCCTAATTTTAAAAAATGATTCCATCCGGTTATCGAAATCATTGCGAATGGTCATTATTAGAGATCAAAGATTTTTTTTTTTCGAGAACGTTTAGGATAGTTACGAACGGTGGAATAAATCATTCGGATTGTTGGTGAACGGGGGGGAGGGGTGTAGCAGGATGGGGGGGAATAAATAAGTGCCCGAATAATCGAGGTAATTTAAATTTTCTTTGAAATTCTATTATCATTGCCACGTAGTACTGTATACAGAGATTTTTTTTTTTTTTTTTTTTTTTCGAAATCCTCGTAAAGAACTCAAACGCCATCCACCTCTGGTAAAAGGGCGACCCCCCGAGTTCATCGAAAGTTTTACCGCACAGGAAGCGCGATCGGTACAATGAACTTACAATTCGGTCGCAGGGCCGTACCTAAAAAAAAAGTTTTTTTTTTATATTTCTCTTAAAAGAAATTTCGAGCACACTGTATGCATGTGGAAGAGGGGCGGGTCGGGGGGAGGGGTGTTATAGGGTCAGCGAAGACGAGGAGGGAGAAACAAAATGGCGAACGGATACTAATTTTACACAGATTTTCTTCGGCCTCTCTTATCTCTTGGCCAACGGTTTTTTCGTCACGGGAGTCTGGCTGGACCAACGCGAAGATCTCTCGGTCCGCCGCTTCTTGACGGCATTGTGGTTTTATCGCTTCACTTTGCGGGAGAGTCTCGTGTTATTATTGTCAGGCTGAAAAAAAAAAATGGTCGCTCGGGGGGTTACGTAGGATATTTTGTAAAATTTCAGAATTTTGACTTTTTTTACACAAAACAGTCACGTATCTATAAAAAGCCATAAGTAAGATGAACCCTGTACCGATAAGATCAATAAAACGGTGAAATTCGCTCAACAAAAATGAACTAGTATTATTATGAAAGAAAAAAACATTTTTTGGGAAAATTCTCAAAATTTCAAAATCAAGAATCCAATCTCTATTTTTATACGACCGGGTCTATTTCGAGGCATAGAAATTAAGAAAGGTCTCTTTCGGAACAGCTGTTTGGCCTGACTGACATTCTGTCTCTTTTTTTTTTTCATACTCTTCTTCGAAATACAGAGATTCGTGAAACAGCTGACGAACCATCGAGGTCGTCTTTTAAATCCCGAAGCCCCTTCTCGCTGTATATATCTATACCTGAGTTTACCTGACGTCAGTGGTGCTCAATGCTCCGAGTATTGAATTTTTTGTGAACGTACACATTTTGAAAAAAAAAAGACCTGAATGCCTCAGGCAAACAGCTGACGAATCCCCTCGTCTTTAAACTTGCTTTGTGCTCGTTGGGTCCGTTGCCTTATACCCGGTGTACGTGCAGTGACTCTCATTTCACATTGAACCAGCTCGACTTATCCACTTTTCTTACCGCGAACGAGATGAATGAAAACCGTTAAGGATGCTGGATCCTTATGGTTAAAAAAGCAGTACAAAGGACCGGGGGATCGGGACACGTGCGTGAAATCCTTGCAGAAAATCCTCACGCGTGGGTGAAAAATATATTTTTTTGAAAGAACTTTTCTTTGAGAATCTACCCCCTCCGCTTTCGGACCACCGTTGAACTCCTATGAAAAATTGCATCCCACGCTGGACCAGTTACGCAAGGACGTCACCACGTGACGATTTATGATAAAATCTGAAAACGTCGTATACCCAAACACGCTATAGTGCGTGTATGCTATTTTTTTGTAATTTCCCCAAAAAATGTATTACTTCTAACCAAGACAAAATTTACTTCTCTTTCAACTTCTCTTGTTTACACTTTCTTGCTCTCTCGTACCCTTCTCTTGATCTTTATCTCTCCTCTCTTAGTTCTGTCCCGTGATTTTCTCTTTTTCCCCTGTGAATCATCCCACTCAGTGGTTCTCAATCGCGTGCACCGAACTGGTGCCTGATTGGTCGGGAAATTTTTTTGCGTAATTTTTCATTTAAAAGATTTTCAAAAAATAAAAAAATAAAAGAGTCGAGTAATTTTTTTTTGTTTTTAACACTCGCGCACCCCTGACCCTTGCTCATTATTATTCCACTCACTCGTCGACGTCTTACCAGGAACAAATTCCAAACGTCCTGGGTAACCCGGTACATAATTTGAGATTTGCCCGTAATCATATTTTCTTTTAAGGGCAGCCATCGAGACCATCACTGACCATCCCCACGCATCGTGGGGATAATATTTTTTTCGTGGTTGGCAATGGCTGCCTGACGTCACAATGTTGAAATAACCTGCTTTGTTCCCACAACGATTCTCAAACCGGTTTCTCCATGTTCCGGTATTGCCTCTATCAGCTGCTGAATTGAATGAACGAACCAATATTAAATCTTCGTCCTCTGGACTATATATACACCATATACAGGTATACCGATAGGTGTAACGTTTACACGATGTATACAGATATACAGCCACGTGCGCTGCTAGACACCATGCTTATAATATTATTATTTTTTTTACCTGTCTGTTATTTTATCAAATTCTAATCACTTATCGCCCGCGATAAATAATGTTTTTGCTAGCAAACCTCGCTTCAGAATTAACCGTAAATATTTTCTTAATCTCTTATCAGTAAATTACCATGCTCGTTAAACTCGACGAAATGCCATCCTGAGATGAAAGTAAGAACTTTCAGTATATTACAAAAATTTTTAAAATATTTTTTTTTTCCTATATCAAGAGCTTCCACGAAATTCTTCGGCGCTTCCTGCGATATCCAATCGGGAACGGAAGTGGGCACGAATCTCGAGCGGAAGTTGATATTCGAGAACGAGAGGCGTACCTGAATTCGATCGTTTCCTGCACGGAGTATACCTGCGGTTTCAAAAAAAAATTAAAATTAAAAAAAGTGTCGTTTTTTTTTTTTTCATATCACTTAACGATTACGCACTGTACGCTACCTAGTGTACTTCCGTTTGTCGTTTTCGAGCCGACCTGTATAATATGCAATTAGCAATGCGTGGAGGCAACGGGTAGAGGATGTTTGCCTGGGTCGGAACGAAAGGAAGGAAAGAGAGAAGGAGAGCCAAGGTAACGGGAGAGCGAGAGAGAGAGAGAGAGAGGAGAGTATAAAATAAAGTCTTAAAACGAATGATAAAATAGTCACGGAGGAAACAAGGTGGCTGAACAAGAGCAAAGGGCTCGGGAAACGAATGCACGTGCGCATGCGCAGAACTGGCCCGAACCGGAAACGCGTTACCCCGTACGGATTTAACGTTCGCGGCAGAAGAGTGGAAAACTCCTATGGAGTTTGGCCGCTTACGCGTGCAGCAGCGTCTCCTGCCCGGGGGCAGGGCTGCATGGAAAGTGCATCGCGCGTGCATCGCATTCGTTCCTGGTAATGCAGTGCACGTGCCCGATGCGTTTTACTGCTCCTGGTGTCATAACAAACTATAAATAACACGCCGAATGCGTGCGGATACTCGAAGTGTATACCTGGTGGTTTTGGACGGATCGAGAAAATGTTTATTCAGGGGCAAAAATTATGCATCGAGAAAAAGTTTATGCACCGGGTGCAGCGCGGGGATGCACGGTAGTGGGAGGGCAGGTCAAGATCGAGATCTCGTACAGTCTGTATCAGAGATATTTAAGGTGCGTTGTGGTATACTTTTTTTTGGAAAACTTTAAGGCTGGGTAACATCTGTCGACAGTTTCAGCTCCTTGCTGGCTTGGAAGCTATAAGCGGAACAGCGGGGTGGTGGCATTGCCTAAGGGTGGTTTAGGAGGGGGATGAACCGAGTGACGGGGAATGAAAAGTTTTTTTTTTTTTCACTTTGTATATCACTCTTGTATTTTTTCGTAGTCCAAAGAAAATTTTTGTAACGTCTTATGGATTTTTGGAATTTTTATCTTGGGATTTTTTAATCTTTTTTCTTTGTAATCCTTAAGTCTCTTGGGTTACTAAAAATCGTCGGCTTTGAGTATGTGGATGGGTTTGAAATTTCGAAAATTTTTAAGAATTTGTCAAGGACCGATAGCAGTTTTATTGAAATTTTAATTTTTAGGGGTAGTTTATTTTTGAAGTCTCGTGAGTCACTCCTTTGGATTATTTCGGTTTTGGGGTGGGTAAGTGCATGGGGAGCGAACTAAAAACGCCGCCGTACGGTCAGCTATTGTGGTTCGGAGAGTGACTTTTTAAGGGATGCCAACCCCCGCACGATGCTGCACAACATGTTGCTCATGGGAATTGATCGGGCCCTCCTTAATCGGAGACTCCTAATGGAACAAATGTTCGAGTTTGGGATAAATGTTGTTCTTTCGAAATGCACGGAAGAAAGTGAAAGATCGAAGAGTGTCGTTCTTGATATTTTTTTTCAATTTTTTTTTTGGTCATTTACTTTCCAAAATATAACCACGTTCGTTCAATTGCCATTACTCGGGAAACCGTCGTGGCAGTAGCAAGCGGAAATCCTAAGTACATAACTCGATAGTAACAATTTATCGTGCACCTTAAAGGTCGTCCCACACGCAATTTACGCCGAGGCGCCATTGAGCGCGTTCATTGGCAGAGTCAATGACTGAATGGAGGCTGGTGATGATTTAATTGTCAAGTGTCAAAAGGCCAATGAGACGTAGACGTGACTCTGTTATCAGTGGTTATCTTGGAACAGACGTATTTGTCGATCAAAGAGAATAAATAAAGCGCAATGTCGAAGGAGTGAAACATTTTTTCAAAAATTATCTTGATTTTGAAAATGAAGAAAAATACTGGTCAAGATAATCAAATCTTTTTTTTTTTTTAAACAGTTGAGAACCCTTGTGAACTCTTGACCTGCTCGCACTGTGAAAGTATAACTTGGGCACTTGGCGGACACTCGCGCGTAATGAGAGTAACAAGACTTTGCAAGGAGAGTTTGTCAGTGTGAAAGGACTTTAACCCTGTCAGACTAATTAATGGTGTTTATTTGTCAAAAAAAAAAATTTTTTTCCACCCATTTCCTCATTATTGATCCCAAAAAGTGATTTTATGGAAATTAACTTTTTCTCTTGTAACTCATGCTCTTTATTTTTAGCCGTGAAACGACGAACAGGACGTTGAACATCCCATGGCTTCCCATTATAAGCCGATCCCTTCCTTCCGTTCCTCTCGGCTCCCATAAACCCGGGATACACCATAGAAAAAGAGAATGAAAAAAAAAGGTAAAAGATTCATGGTGCTTCACCGTAGGGGGAAGTCTGTGGGAATTCGATTTCGACGTTCCCCCAAAAGCGCAAGGTGCCCTTTCCCCATAAGGAGAGGGTGGCACGTGAAAATTGTCCTATGGTGTCCATAGATGAGAGTAGAATTTTATGTCTCACCATGAAGGTAAAGTTAATTAAAATAATAATATAAACGACAAATACAAAATTTAAAAAAGCAATCCTTCGATCAAACCGATCATCACGATCGACCCCCATAAGAATAATAAAATCCCTCGGTCTATTGCTGATCGTTAAAATTTATACGCACGCGTGTTATTTAACAAAAATGTATATTAAAATTTTTCAAAATTCATTTCCCTCAAAACCATCGAAAATTGCATTGGCCAAATTGCATAACACATAATTTCTCCGATATTTGCGAAATAATGTAAACCCCCGTCTGGCGTATTCAGGCTGCCTACCACTGGGCGGCGTCGCTGCACTAACCAGACTCATATATAGCTATAGAATTTACCTGCATACGACAGACTACACAGGTGGGGGTGGGGGGGGGGGGGTGGAAGGGTTATGGGGGTGTTAGTAAGCCAGGGTTGGGGGGTCGGTTGTGGGAGGCATATCGTTATCAACTCCCTGACAACAGGCAGTCTGGTGTGCCGGCAGTAGAGGATCGATAGAGCTTGTATAGCAATATCAAGCCCCAACCCCCATGGGTTTCTGTAGCTATCTGGCCCGGGGGTTCGCCATGTAAATCCCATAGAAAACTTATGGAAACGCTTGGGTTACGTACCGACGCGTTAATTCGTACAGCCCCCGGATACAGATACAAGGGTTGGAGGGTGGCTTTGGATTGACATTAGGTTTTATGGTTTTTCATGGGAATTCGGTCTGCTTAATATTCCGGAAAATTTTTCCCTTACTTTGTTGCACGTATCGTCCATGGGGGGTGAATATGGACGTATCGATCAAGGGTAGATGGGGTACATTTGGCTAATTTTCCTATAAAAATTTCTCGCACAAAAATCCCCATAAAGAATTGCCCCGTGCATCGGGCTGAATCTATAGAAAAATTTGCATTGAAATTTGATGGATGTCGTATAGACCCTTATGACATTATGTATATGGTATAATTATGGGAATTATGCAATTTTCTATAAAGCGACTTTAAACTCTCTATTACGTGTGGTTTAGGTCTTTCATTGTCAACCCGTGAGTATCTATGGGACTTTTGCCCTGTTTATGTCAAACGGCCCGTTGGGCTTTGTGCTTCTATTTACACGGGTTATATAGTGTAAGGTCGATATTACTTATACCGGGTGTACATAAGATCGACGGTAGGAGAGACCAGAGCAAATATAGACCGAGGAAGTGTTACAATCTTTGCTCTCGTCACTTTATTCAAGTGCAAGCAGATGCGCCCTTAATAACTTAATGCGAGCAGTGACGTATCGCGAGATAAAGAGGCCCTGAGAGTGGGAAAATTTTTTTTTTTAATTTCGTATCTCGCCAGAGAAATGTACTTGTAAGCTAAAGTGAAGTGTCAGGGAGTGAAATTTTTGTAATTTTTTGTAATTTTTGAAATTTCATTTAATTTCGGTTACCTCGATCTATGGAGTAGGTATGGAAAATGCAGGCTTTTTCGTAAATACCCTCTCTCGGTGCAGCTGTATGAACGGCGGTGGAGAATTTGAAGTTGAATGAAAAAAAATCAAATTTGAAAGTCCTATAGAATTTTTGAATGATTTTCAAAAATTGGACGTTGCTCTTTTTTTCTCTTATCCAAATTGGGCCCTACGCCATTGGCCAAGGCCCGGTGCTGGCTTCCTGAGGCCAGGTGGCAAGCAACCGTTGCTCGTTGCTTTCTGGCATCCCTCGTGCGTAGCTGGCCCACTGTGCTGCTGCTTTCTGGCTCGTTCGCAGCTGCTTCTTTCTCTTCCGTTTTGCGTCGCGGCGCACAGCGTCGCGCACTCTCCCTCTCGTATGGGAATTTCGCTGGAAGCGCCCCGTGTCTTTGCCGCGAGACGAAAAAATTGAAAATCATGCTTGAACAAGAAAATTTTGCTTTCCAATAAAATTCAACGCACACGACTTTCTTTCTGTGTTCCGTTATCTAGTCGCTGTTCCTTAAACACTTTCTCTTACCTCAATATACATACGTATATTGACTGTACATTACATGTGGCATATACGAATTTTAATAAGTGAATTTTATTTAAACAAAAAATCATTAAAACTAGCATAAAGGTCAAAGTGCACTATGACTTCATCCCAGGCGGCAAAGGTGCTATGGAATTTCGTAAAGTTCCAGGAATATCCCAAAGAGTCTTGTTTCCAAGAAAAAAAAAAAAAAAAAAAAAAGAGGAGAGTGTCCCAATGATCAGCCAAGGCTAACATGGTCAAGGAACAAGGAACAAAAGTTCGAGCGAGTATTTGCGAAATTTCCTATCTGACGTCGCGTTGTATTTCCCCCTTCGCACGCGCCGCCAGAGATAAGGTCGAGTTATAGATAATAACGTGATCGAACGCCAAATGGAATTACGGGTTCTTCCTTTTTTTTTCAGTCCCATACGTATTTTGAATGTCTGATCCATAGACAAGAAAAAAGAGATCAAGATGGATCTGACCTGGGACTTAGGTACACAGATCGAACGTATAGTTAATACTCATGTGTCTATGTCGCTTATGGTTAACATAAGTATATTTTTATTACGTGTTACGTGACGTCATAGAAGCCTCATAGTCGAACAATAGGGAAGAACGGGGCCCTGTATCGGGACCCCTTTATACTTCTGCCCCACCCGAGGCCCCGCCCTTATTTCTCCACCCGTCCCTGGTCTGGGCCCCACACGCATGCACAACGGCAGCTGGGGGGACTTTGCCTCAGTCGTTATTCAGCCCTGGCGCGAGCCGCATATACGTACTCCTGTGTTTCGCTAGCTTTACGCGTCTCTTGAATTATCTTTTTTCTTTCGAAATGTTATTTATCTTTAAAATCACACTCACTCTTCTTTGGCTTTCACTCGGCGAGGACTTGGATAGAATATAATGTGAGGGACAATTGGTGATTTTTTTTCGGGACTTTCTTACCTCCTCCCCCCCCCCCCGTTTCATCCCCTTCTCCCTGCCTCCCTCCCCTAGCCCCTCCTGCCATTGTCCTATCGCTCGTCTCGATCGGTTTACCCTGAGACCTTGCGAGCTCCATCTGGAGAATAATTTTTTTCTTTCTTTGACAAGGGTCGGAAAAAATTTTGAAATTAATATCTTTGGAGATTTTGTTGTACGCAAAAAATTGGTCTAGTCCTTTCATAGTCCCTATATGTATATGACAGTACCTGGATATCGTTTATAAATTTATTCATATATTATATATATATATTTTTTTTTCAAAATTCTTTATCAATTTCGACATTATTTTCGAAAATTTGTACGCGGTCCGTTTCGCGAATTTAATTCATATTGCACTTTTGCCGGGGCTGGCACGTATTTTATTGAATCTTCGAGAGTGTTGACTTTAAGTAACCATGTCACTGCCCTGTTATCGTCCGCGAAGGCCACTGACGATTGGCAGAGCCACCAGGGTGGCTCGACTCCGACTTTCCGGAAATGGCTTTTTGGGTAAGTGAGATGAATTTGACCAAAAAAAAAAAATGAAAGGCAAAAAAAATTGAGATTCGACCGTCGGCCGGTACAGTCCAATCGAGCAATAAGTATATACATAATGGCGTGGAGAAAATTCCCCTAACTCTCGGTCGATTAAAGAAATCGTCAAAGCGTCTGAAATCGGCTTGAGACCGACCCCTAAATGATTTTTCAACCCCTATTAAGACTATTTGTCAGACCGATACGGGATCGCCCACCTAGTACTCGTGTAGTTTATCAAAATCAGCCCCCTCCCTCCCTCGGTCAGCTTTATTAGGGTAGTGGTATCGTTGGCAACCCTCCTACGAATACGGATCCCCATTAGACTAGCCACAGGTCCTTCGATTTTGGAAACCACCCCCGCAAAGGACCATGCGAACTGCCAGATGCGCTTATATAGACTCCCATATGTGTATCGTACCGCTGACTACATAAAGGACACCATTAAAGAGCCACCCCCCTACCCCCCCTCGACTAACCGTGTCGCGCTCGACTTGAGGGGATTAAAAGTGTAGCGACCGCCGCCACCACCCTCTATTGGTAACTTCGTTAATCCGATTGTTCGCCGCGCATCGCCCAATGGGAATATGCACTTGTCGCTCTGGGACGCCGACGTCCATTGTGGACGCTGGCTTTGGCCGTTATTTTCTTGGGGGTGGGCCTAGCTGCTCGCGACGTACGAAGCGCAGCCAGGGCGAAGAGCAGAATCGAAAAATCCCTTTGATGAGTTCACTGAAAATATATTTCAATCGGCTTAGACCCGTGGTAAAGAGAAAGAGAATTTTTCAAAAATTATCGTTATCTCAAAATTACGTTATCAGGCTTGTCTTACCGTTAAATATCGATATGACGAAGTCCAAGGTTCGCATTGGTCGAGGTCGTTCCTTATCATGCTAATCGTACGCCTCTATAAGAATTTTTAGCATTGCCTTAGATTATCCCTCGAATTCACGTGAAACTTTATCTACCTGACATTGAGGCGGAAGACTTTTCGATATCGCGTGCGATATCTTGTACCTATGATAAAGCTGATATAATACACTCAGTATATACAGATACAAGATTGGTCGTTGGAACGAGAATGCAGTGTATTCTCAAAGCGAGAATTAATAGCTAGACCTTCCCCCCTCCCCCTCCCCCATTAGGTACCGAGCGTGTCGTTAATTCGCAAAAGACCCATCGGAGGTCTCCGTTCTGTTATTATTTTAGTACGCTCAGAGCGGCGCTGGCATACCTGGTGCCTTACATAACCTAGATTAGCAGTCACGTTGAGGAGCAAGAAGAGGGTACCTGCTTTCGAGTGAGGACGATGCGTGAGTCGGACAAGGAGAGAGAGTGTGTGAGAGAGAGAGAGAGAGAGAGAGAGAGAGAGAGAGAGAGAGAGAGATAGATAGGAATGAGAGTGATGTCGGATCGAGAGAGAGGTAATAAGCGAAAGAGAAAGAGAGAGATACAGAAGGATGAAGGAAAAGAGAACGTAGAATAAAGTGAGTCTCCTGGTAGTGTTTCTGGTACCTTCTAGGCACAGCCCAGGACTCCACTAGCCGCACACAGGCTTGCCACGGAGTATCGGGGCATAGCTGCTGTGCTTACCGCGCTGAGCAGAAGAGAGCAGAGATCACGGGATCGGGCGTGGGAACAAGGAGGCCCCTCCTGCATGGAATACTCCCCAGAACACAGAAAATTACACGTACTTCCGTACAACGGCTTCTACTCGCCCGTCGAGTCTACGCGTCGAGTAACCCGCCGCCATCGCGTGCTCGGCGTTTTATTTATATCTGGACACGTGTTTCTCCTGTGCAGCAAAGAAGAGTGTCTTCTTGTACGGAGTCAATGAATTTTAATCGCGAGCTGGGACAGTTGCGACCGTTCAGCTGTTAGTCCTTTGTTCGTTGTTTTTTTTTTTTCGCGTTATCCGACGGCTTCTCAGACTGCTTTGCCGGTAGGATGTTTTGACTGGCGACAACTAGGCTTCTTATTCCATACCCGACGGTCTTCGAAAACATTGCTCCTCTTGCGTGTCGAGAACCAGGGAATTATAAGTCCAACGAGGAAAGTCGACGGAGCGTCTATGGTGGGTTCTAGAAGCTTCGAGAAAATTCAGTACGTTAGGACACCGGGGTGGGGTGGGGGGGGGGGATTATACGTAAATGGCAGACAGCTTCCTCGATAAGTGTGTCACGAGTTTCCCACGAGGTGTTACGAACCTTTCCGAGTCCCGAGTACGACGAATGCGAACGGCAGCAACGAGCGATTACTATTCGTCTGGTTATTCCCCCGTGATTTTCGATGAAACCGTCCGCGCGATCGCCGAGCGTAAGTGGAATTCGAAAGGGCGGGAAAATATTCGAAAGTCGTTGAAGTTCGGGTGGTTTCTTTTTTTTTTTTTGGTGATTTTAAAAAATATTTTTTTTACCAATTGTCACGAGGTACGACGTGTTAGTTTCATAAGTGGCGTTTGTGATGTCTGTGGGATTAGTCAAGTCGTTGATACACGCTCCATTACTCCTGGTGGAGCACTGGCAAGTGAGGGGCGGGGGGGCACAGGGGGGACCCAAAAGAAAAGTCTCGAGGTCGATCTCTCGATCTGGACTGACTGAGCTCGAATTCTACGAACAAAGAGGCACGAGCTCCGCTCAGGTTCACGACGCCGATTCGAATGTACCAAAGGCGCGTCCACGTTTCCCCGTGTAATCGTTACGTGTACTTTGACGCTATTTCAGTACGTTCCGTTCTTGTTACTTTCGATATTTACGTACTTTCTTTCCTTTTTTCGAAACTCTTTTCGATCGTTCAATCGAATCCACGGTCTTGCATTCGTGTATCGAACAACGAATGCATTTGTATGGACTGGCACAAAAAATTTAGCGTATTTACAATGAATTTCTTGCTCGGCGTTGCGTCGTGACGGTTTTTCCTCGTGAAGTTGCGAAGTGACAAGAAATTTTTACCTTTTTTTTTTTTCGGTTTCTTATATTGCCAATGCTCCGACTGTTTTTCTTTGTCACGGGACCCGTACGAGATTTGATTTTTTTTTTTTTGTTAATTTCTTACGCAGCAACGGCCCCAGTGTTTTTCAGGGTAGATTTCGTGGCAATATGGCCGCCGCTAGTGGCTGCACAAGAATCCATTAGAGGATGGAGACACGAAATGGGACAAGAAACCATAGACAGTGTGATTACGCAATAGAATGTTTTTCTTACTGGAAAGTGTGCTTTGCTGATACGATACCTTTTTTCTTTTTTGGGGAGGAATTTTCATCTGATTCACTTGTTTACCCTTTTCTGGGGCATTTATTAATTTTTTTTCTTTTCAATGATTTTTGCTAACTCTTATTCACGTATTATGATTACTATGCTCGTTTGCTTTCGTCACGTAATCGTGTGTCTCTTTGTTTACTGTTACGTCATAGACACGTGACTCTCAATAAAGGAGCTACACAGTATCCATCTGTAATACTGTTTCTTTGCTGGGAATTGCGACCACGTAAGCGTATCGCAATATGTGACATTAAATGGTGCGGATACGTGGAACGTATCACATGATTGTTAGAAAACTTTTTGAAATATGAAATCGATGTTAAATCGATCGAATACTCCAGGCACTATCGATCGATCGACTCACCATCGATCAGTGTGGAATTGATCGATCGATCGGATCGTCCTAGCAAAAAAAAAAAAATAAAAACGAGCAAAACGGTACAGGTTGAAGTAGAATGAAAATTGTTGGGAAAAAAAAAGATCAGGCAAAAAAGAAGAAAGGACATCCGTGAGAATCAATGGCGGAACCGTCGAAATCAAGAAACGTGCGTTTCAGTCGAATTTCTCACGGATATCGTCCGTTATAGGTCGTTTCAGGTTGGACAATCTCTTTGGCACGCTTCTCGCGATCAAAAATCTAGCTGGTGTATAATCTGCCGAGTGTTCTCAAAAAAAAAAAAAAATTCAAAAATTCCGTCAAATCTCACAAACACGTGAAAAATGATAAATCTCGAGCTCGCAAACTTGTCGCGCATTTCCAAAAGACAATCCTGAAACAAACGTCGCGCATGTACAGTATACAGGGTGCATTAAAGTTTTCTAAACTAACCAAGAATCTTGGTAAACCTCGTTGCCGAGACACCGTGGGAACTTTATGACGTTACCGTTGCGGTTCAACCTTCCTCTACTTCCAGTGTTTCTTCTTCGAGTTCTTCCTCTCTCTCTCTCTCTCTCTCTCTCTCTCTCTCTCTCTCTCTCTCTCTCTCTCTCTCTCTCTCTCTCTCTCTCTCTCCTGCTTCGCCCCTCCCCTCCTCTCACCCTATAACCGATTACACTTCTATCTGGCAAACCGTGACTTCTCCTTTGGCATTACGCGATTTGCGAGCGTAAACTGACTTCAGGCTGAACGGGCAGTCCTAGCGGACGAAGTTGGAACTAAGCGATTTGAAATTTTTTATTTATTTTTTTTGATCCTTACTATAATTTTTTTTTTATACACAATTTCTACGCGCACTGTAGACAGGCAGTGTTTTGTCATATTATTTCGATATGCGTCACTGCAGTGGCACTGATTAGGATAATTATGCAAGTTAGACAATAACAAAACATACGTGTACGTATATATATATATATATATTTGCCACTACGTTAATATAGGCAGTAAGTAAGATAAGTGGTAAGGATAATGAGGTCTTTGAAAAGTGGTAAAAGCGTGCTTTGCGCATGCGCGTAACGGTAAGTGACGCTTAGAAAATGCAAGAAAATTATAAATTACAATGGCCGACAAGACTCGTTCCTATCGCGTTCGCCATAGGAGGAGCGTGAGAATAGGCGATACGATTTTTTCAAAGGTAAAATAGTTTAGCGATCGTGACCGTACTGCCGATGTATGACATTGCTGCCAATCTAACAGGATCATTAGCCGATTAATTATTTTAACTATTTAGTAGGAGTGTCGTTAAATTTCTAACGGGACTGTCATCTCGCTCTCTAACGATTATCGGACTTATCATTGTCCGACGGACAAAGTCATTACGAATTAGGAAATTTTTTTTTCCGAGTCATGGCTGGTTCGCATCGGAGCGACAAAAATATTCCCAGAGACCTTTATCGCGACCCCTCGTACCTTTATCGTGGCTACTTGTTAAATCTTCGTATCGGCACTCGAGGCGAAAGCTGTTGAATGCACTTGGATGCACTTAAATCTAAATATAGCCTAAACGCTCTCATAACCTAACGAGGCCGTTGTGTAAATTTATTTTCGAGTGTCTTCCGACTCGCGGAATGATTAATTGCTCGAACACCGGGTATATAGTTGAGAATCGTATTAAAAATATATTTTCCATTTAACCGAACGAGAATTGGATTGACTTTTTGTACCGGAAGCGGGGCTTTTTTTTTTTGTTTGATTTACTTTTATTTTTTCTTTCCTCCTTCACTCGTTCCTTTGTTAGCCACGAATTTGGTGCATCCGTACAATTACGAGGAGAGACTTCCTATCGTCTCCGGGCATCCTTATGTGAAGCAGGAGTGCACTTCCGGTGGGAGTCGTGCGGTTTCCGGCATGGCGTCATTAGTCCGTTGGCTTTTGCTTACATATCGATACGCTCAGTGTTACTTGGACTCTCGTGGGAGACGGACGCGCCTTTCTCCTCGTGGCTCGTGTTTTTATTGAGATTCTCGTGTAGCGAAATTATGCGAAATTTCAGGACGATCGGCAGAGTCGTCAAAATTGTGTATTGAGTTTAGAGTGAAATTTTTGAAAAATCGAAAATAGCCAATCGACCATTTCACAGGATGCAATATTCCGGGAGTTATTTCGAGAGCATATTTTTCTTTCAAAACTCGACACTAAAAAATTTTCAAAAAATGAAGTTGCGTCGTGGACAAGTGGGACGGGCATTCAGAGGTGGATTTTATGTTCTTTTTGTAAAAATTTATTAAGATTGAACAATGTATTATTCGCGTGAGCACGAATTAATTGTTTTTTTTTTTTTTTTTCTGTTACAGCACCCAGATCATCCAGTGCAGGGACGAACAACCTACCACCCCTGACCTTTCACCAGGTTCATGGTGACAACATAAGACTGTGCAATGGCGGCACCATTGCCAGGAGACACGAGAGCTTTTGCAAGGGCGTCACCTTCAGCGCCAGACCCGTCCGTGTTGGTGAGAAGGTAAGGAACTAAAAAATCTTACCAAATATCTATAATCGTTCGAAATTCGGGGGTTCCCCCCTGAATTAAAAAAAGAAGCGGGAAAATTCAAAATTAAATACGCCATACTGTATTTTCTTATTCGTTAAACGGTTCGCATATCTGACCCTCACTGTCGCCCACGTGCTATCGCGTAGGCTGTCGCTATAGCCTGGCGCTATTCCACATGTCGACGCGTTATACCTTTGGCATCGTTAATTCATCCATATTGATATTCCATGTGTGGGCGACACGGGATAGATCACAAGACCTGCTGCCACCATTGGAAACTTGTTAATAACCTGAAAACAGTGTTAGCGTAATGCTAGGCTAATGCGAGTAAGACTGTAGAACAAAGGCGTAGAGCGCCGGGAAGAAGAGTAACTGTTGCGCAATAGGGTTGAGCTGTGAATCGTATGAATCGTGTGTATCGAGGATAGAGGCATAGAGCATGAAAAATATAATGATAGACGAAAACATAGTAAAAGAAGTCGCAAGGCACGGTCGGCACGTGGTACGTAACTGTTGTACAGGCAGTGCGAGAAATCGGCTTGTTTACGTCGGCTCGAGATTGGCATAAAGAACGTGGGCGTAAGACTCGTTACTGACGGTAGGAGAATGCCTGGAAGGTATTTTTTAAAAATCGTATGTACATATGAATAATTTTTGTTCATAACCATACGGCACCCGCAGAAGTTTCTAAGGTGGACTTTAAGTACGTTTAGGAAAATTTACGTTGATAAGAGTGATTACTTTTAGGTTTTGGTAATGGACACACAGAGGTGTTTTTGTGCGGTTGAAAAGATTTTTTTTTTCTCTGCGACACATGCTAATTGTAGTTATCGCTGGTGATAAAGAAGGAAGGTCGTATGTATTTATGAAAAAGGTTTTTCTTCACGTTTAATTTACACGGTTGTTCCGTGTTTCGAAAAAGTGCACTGTCGGTAATGTAGGTATCGGTAGTTACCTTCTCGAGTTTGGTTACGGTTTAGTGAGTTTATTAGGTTCACTTAGCGCATTCCGACGATAACTTTTTTTTCTTTTCTTATTCTTTCAAGACTGCCCAAGGTTTCCACCTGGAAATTCCTGGTTGGTGGATTTCGAAATAATACAAATATTAAAATTGCGGGAATTCACGAAGAAAGAATTTCGTAGAAAACGTTGCCGAGGAATCTTCAATTCGAGATAAAATTCGTTCCGAGAACGTACGAATAGATTGCGAAGCCCCAAAATTTCCGAGTTGTCAAAATTCTTGGAAAATTTTTTTATCGCCCAAAAAAGGAACGATAAAATTCTAAATAAACGTTGTTTGTTTCAGGTATGCGTAAAGTTTCTCGAGATTTCCGACAATTGGAGCGGCGTCATCAGATTGGGATTCACCAGTAACGATCCGATAAATCTGAGAAACGGACTGCCCAAGTACGCGTGTCCCGATCTGACGAACAAGCCTGGCTACTGGGCCAAGGCATTGGCCGAAAGATTTGCCGAGAGAGACACGGTTCTATTTTATTACGTGACACTGGCGGGCGACGTGCACTTCGGCGTGAACGGCGAGGAGAAGGGCGTCTTCTTCAGTGGCGTCGAGACGCGCGGTCCCCTGTGGGCGATAATCGACGTCTACGGGAACAGCACGGCAATCGAATTCGTCGATCCTAATCGGCAGCACTTCAACAACATACGAAGGGGCGCCGATCACAGCAACGAGGACAATGCGCAGCACAGTAGACACTCGGCAATGGACGACGCCAGCAACGCTGGCAGGGACCTGGACAGGATCATCGTACCGACCATGCAGAGCATGTCCATCCATCACGAGCCTGACGTTGACCTGCCCGGTCTGAGGTTTCAGCCCTCGGGAGTCCTCTTCACGCCTCTACCATTCCATCCGTAAGTAGTCAGGAACGACGATTTCCCGCAGACCCGGAGTCCGCCGATACTGATCAGTCTCTTTTTTCCTGTTCATCCGACATCTAGAACAAGAGGCAGGAACATCCGGTTCAGCAACCAGCAGTGCGTGGCGACGCGAAGCGACACCGAATTCTGTCACGGTTACGCCTTCACCAGCAGACCTCTGTTCCTGGGCGAGAGACTGGTGGTGCAGATCTTGTCGACGGAACCGATGTACGTCGGCGCCCTGGCGCTGGGTCTCACGTCCTGCGACCCCTCGAGATTGTCCGCCGAGGACCTGCCTGACGACAGTGATCTTCTCCTGGACCGTCCCGAGTACTGGGTCGTGTCCAAGGACGTCGCCTCGAGTCCTCAGCCTGGCGATGAGATAGCCTTCACGGTGACCCACTACGGCGAGGTCCAGATGAGCAAGAACGGAGGTCAGCCCAACGTGGTGATGCACGTGGACCAGAGTCTCCAGCTGTGGGCCTTCGTCGACGTCTACGGGTCCACCCAGAGGGTCAGGATGCTGGCCAGTCGTCCGACCTCGCCGCCGCGCACCAGGCCCAGCAGCCAGTCCCAGACCCAGAGTCAGCAACAGAATCAGCAGCACTCCAATCACAGCAACGCCGCCACTGAGCTATCCAGATTCAGCGAAATGGTCCAGTTCAAACCAGCCGTCGGCGGCGGTACTGTCCTGGTGGTCAACCTACCTCCGCAGAGCGGTTACCCAACGCCGCCTCCACCGACGCCTCAGCCCGTCTACGCGTCGGCTGCTCACAGAAATCCACCGCCTGTACATCATCCGCCACCACCTCCGGCCTCGTCCTCGATCAGCGGACCCACGTCTCATCCTGGATCGTCCAGGCAGTCTCCGCCATTGACCGGGACCATGGCCAGCACGGGATCCTCGACCTACGTCGATCCCGTCTCGTATCAGAGTCTCGAAGGCACCCTGACGTCTCAGGCGTCGTCCCACCTTCAGCAGTGGAGCGAGGGTCTTCAGCCGACGCCTGGTCAGCCGAGCGAGTGCAGCATCTGCTACGAGAGGAACATCGACAGCGTTCTCTACATGTGCGGACACATGTGCATGTGCTATCCCTGTGCCATTCAGCAATGGCGGGGAAAGGGCGGTGGACACTGTCCGTTGTGCAGAGCTCCGATAAGGGACGTTATCAGGATCTACAGATCCTGAAGAAGGATAAACAGGGATTTTCGTGATTACGGTGTTTATTATCATGTGAGAGACGCGCGGGACTCTGTCAATTAAGATGTCAATAGGGTGTGTGCTTTTTTTTTTTTTCCTTGATATACCATACGCGACCCGGAGACAATTTTCTGGCTATGTACCTAAGCGTTACCTAATCTGTCACATGGAATTTCAAAATCCTCCATTGATCAGGCCAATCATTTACCTCGAGGAACTCTTGATCCCTGAAGAGGTCGATTTATTTGTATGTATATTGCGTGTATCTAGGAGAACGTGCTTCCATAGCCGCTACACTGCCACCTTGTAACTGTCTTGAAAACCTTTGTGAATTCATATCGTTTTTGTCGTCCAATCGATTCCCACAAGTAGTTCCCTGCTCCCCGTGGATCTTCAATTCCAATTGTTTCACTTTTTTTTTTCCCCTTGTATTCTTGCTCTCACCAAAATATTCCCCTTTTCCTGTCCGTCGCAAACAGTGTTTTAGGCTGAAGTTATTGTACTTGTATACGATTGCCAAGGGACTCTTTTCTTTTTATTGCTCGAAACCATGAGCGACGATGGATGCCATCCTCGCGCATGCGCACTACTCGATCAGTCGTACAGTTCAATTTTATTTCGTCGATCAGTAAGAAAAAACGTGTTTTTATCCTCTAACGTGAATTTTATCAAAACCTTCTTCAATGCTCAGGTAATAAGACACTTTGTTACGTCGTACTGGCTGATTGAGTTTTTTTTTCTTTTGAATTCAAGTACGCAATTTACACGGCATACGGGGCGAGTCTCGTGACGTTAATTCATTATCGATTAGCGAGTCAAGTTTTATATGAAAAAGTGGGCGTACAGTTTTTATAGATAATTTATATGGAATGCAGCAAGAGCGATGCGATATAGAATATCGATTATTGGCAATTTTCGCTGATCGAGAGAAATGGATAAATTATTATAAGATGAAGAAAAATACTTTATTCCCGCACACGAAATTTTCTTTTTATTCTTTAACGCTACGATTAGACATTGTTTTCTTTTTTGTCGGCTGCTTTTGTATTTTCCCCTTTTTTTTTGTTTTTTAATTGTATTGCTCGTTGCGTCACTGGAACGCTTTCCTCTTGTCTTTTGTCGAAAGTTTCATTTCCAACGTCGTCCCTGCGGTTAATTAGCATTGGCTCGCGAGAAAAAGGAAAGAAAAAAGAAAAAACAATTGTCGTCAACCGATAGAGCGAAACGGGTGGTCGTTGAGCGACCCAAGAGAGGTCGTTGATAAAAGAAAATCTCAAGAAGTGACGGATAATAGAAAAAGAAAAGCAAACGATGTCCGACATAAATCTCGTCTCATTGATGTTACTTTTATTATTAATTATTTGCTATTTGCCTAGACGTGTTACTCGAACTTTTATTATTAATTGCTACTCGTCACTATACATATACGATTACTTGTCTTATTATATTATATTGCATTGCTATCGTCATTATTATTAATTATTAACTATTAATTGCTAATACCATTATTACTATTAACTATTTGTCGTCATTAATTAGTCGCATTATTTTTTATCTATTATTATTTAAAACAGCGCCTAATCGCAACAGCGTGGACGTTCACTTTCGTTGGAGTGCTATCTTTTTTCTTTTTTTTTTTTTTTCACTTTCAAAAGGGATTTTCGAAAAATCGCCTTTTCTCTGTCTCTGTCCCATGTAAAATCTTTTCACTTTACTCTTTCTTAATTCTCTTCTTTATTCTTGCACAAGTATCTTTTCTTGCTTTTTTCTTCAATTCTCTTTTTATTCTTACTCTTTCTTGCTCCTAACTCCAATACTTGTCCCTTTCGCTCTCGATGACTAATTGTAAGTCGTGTGCTGCTTCTTTTTCTTTTTTTCTCTTTTGTATCGACGCGAAGCGTTACCAAAGAAAGGGAATGCGAAAGAAAGTAAGGAAACAGTGTACTGTGGATGTGTGGGTACGACGTAGAGCGCATAGCAGAATGTAGGAAGCGATTATACGAATTTTTATTGAAATTTCCAAAATTATCTTGACGTTGCTTCTCTTTCTCTCTTCTTTCTTGATCTGCGTTTGCCATTCGACAATACGTTTATATCAATTTTTTCTTTCCTTCGTGAAAGATCCCATGGAATATTTTATTCGATGACAATTGCAAGTCGAAAATTTTTTATTGTCAGATATCAAAAAAAAAATTATGTAAATTCACAAAATGGACAGAAAATTAATGCAAGTCGACGGGAATTTCAAAGATTTATCGAAATTACTTTTTGACATTCCCGTCGGGGACAACTTTCGTATATTACCCCCTTCAAAATTTTTCTTTTTTTTTTTCAACAAAATTTTCAAATTCATGTTCACTCATACGCACAATACCGGAAGAAGAGAGGGTCTATGGGGGGTATGACGTGGGAAGCAAAAACAGAAAGATAGACAAGAGGAGAACGTGATTGAAAACTAAGAATACTATAAGTCAAAATGACAAACTGGCGAATGCGTTAAAGATAAGTGTAAAAGATTATCGGAGAGCTAATTATGAATATTAGGAGAAACAATAAAATGACTAAATAGCTGAAGAAGAAGGCAAAGAGCGCAGGCAATAAAAGCAGTAGTGAAAATCTCTAGTCCAGCGAGCGGCAGCCCAACTCGATATATTCTGCCAATCCAAAAAGTGTGAAAGGAAAAGCAACAAAAAAAGAAGGACGTCGATTTAATAATTAAATAAAAGCGATAAGAACGAAGGAGGGGTTAACTAATTAAAAGTGAACCAGCATATAAAGCTAAAAGAGCTGAATAAAGTAAAGCAGAAGCCACACGCGTAACGAATTAAACGGAGGCTAGACACCGTGGCCTTTAGTAGGTTGCCAATTAATTACTCAAATTTAGTAAAAAAGAAAAAACAGTTTAGAAAATCGATAAAACGAGAAACAAATGGCGGTTGGGTAATGAGTGAACCTGTACGATAAAAATAAGTAATAAAAATAATTGTTCGCCAATAACGCTCAGAGAATAATGAGAATGGAATTTTTATGGCGTATAGGGGGAGGGGGGTAGGGGAATGTCCATAGACGGTAGAAAAATAAAAAAATAAATTGGCACGAAATTACAAAGAGAAAAAATTAATTTGAAAAAAAAAAGAAGCTGAAAAGCTATATAGGCAGCCACTGTTTTTTTTTAAATATTAGCAAATCAGTTTGGAAGATTTAAGGGTGAAAGGTGGAGAGGGGAGGGCGAATGTGAAATTGCGACGTATGTAATGGAGTGTGTGCTTTTTGTAAAAGAAAGAAAATTGATAACGGAGCGGCCGGAGATAAGGAGTGATAGCTAATAAAAAATGTTCCCAAAAATTTCGAAAATTATTAATTAAGTACGCACTAGGCAGTTGCGGCGAATTATATAAAAAATTTCTAAGATTAATTCAATTTTTATTATTAATTTTCGCCTGTGGCTCTTCAATATTTCTCTCTTGATCTGTCTCTTTATTATTATTATTATTATCATTATTATTATTATTATTATTATTACTCTCCCAATTATTCATTTTTATTATTATTCCTCATTCTCCTCCTCAATCTCCATTGTCGTCGTTTTCTGTCGCCTTATACCTACGAATTATTATTAATTATTATTCTTTTATTCTTTTTTTCTTTCTTCTTATTTTATTACTACCAATTAATTAACCGCTATCTATATCTAATCGTCGTATCGCGCACCTAGTAAGGATTATTTAATTTGCGATTTTTTAATCGTCCGCGCTTAACGAGCTTTATCCTTTTCTTTCTTTTCTTTACTAAAAGAGGGTATATCAATATATCGTTTATCTAGGACCTTATGTAAAAACTTGATTACTTTTTATTTAATTCTCAACGCACTGAGAGACACACACGGAAACACACACACTCCTTGCCAATAGTGTATAAAATACAGAAAACTCGAAAAAAATACACTGGTGTGTCCGAGACACGGGAAAAGAAAAATGGCCAGTCGTATCTGGACCGTGAATTTTTGTCTATAATTTTTTTAAAATATATATATATATACACACATACATACGATTACGTGCATATTCACATAAGCGGGATTACATCATAAGACGGATGTTTGAATCTTCGAATTGGTTTTTTTTTACCATTTCATTTCTTCTTTCTCTCTCTCTCTCTCTCTCTTTCCTTGTCTTTCTTTCTCTGTCTGCCTTTTTATCGTCGTTCTCTTCAGTGTAAAAATTTACGACGCCCAATGAAATTTATACATATGTAATATAACTGGTGGTGACCGTGAGCAGCCACCACTATACAATAAAAATCTGTAATATCGAGGAATTTGTTGGTCTGACTTTTATTTACTCCTTAACCATAATCTCCAAAATTTTGAAAGCCTTGAAATACATTTCGATTGTGAGTATGGAGAGGTTTGAAAAATTTAAAAAAACCGCCAATGGGATTATCTGTTTATTCTGTAAAGACACATCACGCTAATGTGACCTCTGAACTCGCTATAAATCGTATTCCCACTGACCGTTTCCAGTTTATTTGCAGAATCACTCCTGTCGAGTATTGATTTACTTGATAATCCAAAATTTCAGTCAAAAGCGTGCTCAAAGATCTTTTTGGCGAATATTCGTTAAATTAAAAGAAGATGCCTTGCGAAGTCATAACGCTGCAGCTGGGCCAGTGTGGAAACCAGGGTGAGAAAATTGAGTGATTTTTAAAATGAAATGCGGTAATGGAAATTTTTGGAAATTTTGATTCAAAGAATTTGACAATTTTCATACAGTCGGTTTTGAATTTTGGAAACGTCTCTGCGCCGAACACGCTATCAACCCTGAAGGGAATCTGGAGGATTACGCGGTTGACGGAATCGACAGGAAGGACGTATTTTTCTATCAGTCGGATGACCAGCATTACATACCCAGGGCCGTACTGTTGGATCTGGAGCCCCGGGTTATCAACACCATAATGACGTCACCATACGCCAAGGTATGAGTATCCGTGTAATTTTATTATTCGAAAATTTTCAAAAATCATTACCCAACGATATTTCAGCTTTACAATCCGGAAAATATTTATACGTCGAAGCACGGCGGAGGAGCTGGAAACAATTGGGCTTCCGGTTATCATCAGGGTGAAAAATTGCAGGAGGATGTGTTTGAGATTTTGGATAGAGAGGCGGAGGGTAGCGACAGTCTTGAGGTAACATTTAATTTTGTATTAACCTGTACATACTGGGTCACGTGACGAATGAAATTTTATTATCTTTAAGGGTTTCGTCGTCTGTCATTCAATCGCCGGTGGTACTGGATCAGGAATGGGTTCCTTCGTTTTGGAAACACTTGCCGACAGATTTCCCAAAAAGTTGCTCCAGACCTACAGCGTATTTCCAAATCAGGACGAAATAAGGTATGCGACGATTATATGAATGCGAGTTACCGTCAAAACTTTATTGACCCACTAATTATTTTTCGAAGTTACTATTGTCCTTTTCGCTTACCGAAGATTCCTTTGTTCCTTCAAGCGACGTCGTTGTTCAACCTTATAATTCTCTGCTGACTTTAAAGCGGCTTACACAATGTGCCGATTGCGTAGTCGTTCTGGACAACACTGCTCTGAATCGCATTGCCAGTGACCGTTTGCACGTGCAGAATCCAAGTTTTGTGCATATCAATAAGCTCGTGTCCACAATAATGTCTGTCAGCACAACCACCCTGAGGTATATACGAGTGATGTTGAAGAAAGATTTTTTTTCTATGTGAAATAATATTTTTTTTAACATTTCCTTTTCTTTCAGATATCCTTCCTACATGAACAACGACCTGGTTGGATTGTTGGCACCGTTAATTCCCACGCCTCGTTTACATTTTTTGATGACCGGCTACACGCCGCTTTCTACCGACGAAGAGGTAATCGGCTGATTTTATCTCGCGAAATTCTACTTTACCGACCGTTATTTTGCGCAATATATATATATATATATATATGTTTTCTGCCTTATCGACGCAGCAGGCTCCGTCGGTAAGGAAGACCTCGGTTCTCGACGTGATGCGACGGTTGCTTCAGCCAAAGAACATGATGGTGTCCACAGCCCACGACAGAAACGCATCTCATTGCTTCTTGTCGATCCTTAATATAATTCAGGTAAAAATTTAATGATTGGTTTCGTGTTCGATTTGCATTAGGAGTTTTAATTATAAATTATCGGTTCCTCCAGGGTGAAGTTGATCCCAGTCAAGTGCACAAGTCATTGCAGAGAATTCGTGAACGAAAACTGGTGCAATTTATACCATGGGGTCCGGCCAGTATACAGGTAGCGCTTTCACGGAAGTCACCCTATATAGAAAGTGCACACAGAGTGTCAGGCTTGATGTTGGCCAATCACACCAATATATCCTCGGTCAGTGTATTCGTCGCAGTAATAATTTTAATAGAAGTTGAATGTGTAGTTTGACGGATTGTAAATTATTTTTAAATTGTCCCGCGCAGATTTTCGACAGGGCCCTGAGGCAGTACGACAGACTGCGCAAGCGCGAGGCTTTTCTCGAACAATTTCGGAAGGAGAAAATGTTCACTGACAATTTGGATGAGCTCGATAACTCGCGCGAAGTCGTCGAGACGCTTGTCAAGGAGTACGAAGCTGCTGCCAAAAGTGATTATCTTAGTTGGAATTCAAAAGTTTAAGCCCAGTATTAATTAATTGTTTTTAGTATCTATTCTAGTTATCGGTATAGCATCTATTCGTAAAATAAATTGAACAATTGAATAAATAATTTTATTACTTCCTTACCGTGCGAATCTGACGTACTTTAGTATCGTCGAGAATACTGGCATCTGTAAATTGAAGCATTTATTATTTCGTTAACCAGAAATTTTATTTCAAATTGTCAAATTATCACCAGACAGCCAAGCAAGATGCCCCCGGGTCTGTCTACCTGCTTAATTATTGCCTCCAGAACCTCAATCGGTACCCACAGAACTTTGACGGTTGTCAAAGTGATAGGACCGCAAGCAATACGAGTACTACTACACCGACAGAAGATAAGTACAAAATATTATCACGTAGTTGAATAATTTTAGCGCTGTAGTCACCGCACCGTATACATATTATATAAAAATTATAAAAGAACAATTTTCAAAATGAACTTTACACTTATCCTAGCCATACGCCACATGAGGAGATCACGCGAAGTCATCTTACAATCTTGCACCAAGTCTTAAAGTACATTGAATCCGTATATCACAAAATTTTGCCTCGAGAACTATTGAAAAAGCCTATTGTTGAAACATTTTTAAGAAAGTGCTGTGCCGGAGTTTCACAGCCGTGTAGCGCCTTAATTTTTGAATTATGTTTCATCAATAGGCTTTTTCAATAGTTCTCGAGAAGCTCTATAGTTCCCGATAGGTTTTAACAATAGTTCAGCTACATCGTTCAAATATGAAATTTTTCAAAATTTGCGACGTGATTTTTCGACTCACAGTCACAAGGCGACTCGTGCTACCGGTTCAGATAACGTTCTCGATTTCCTGTTCCCTTCCGGTCGCTACCCTGCTCAGCAGCTACGCTCTCTGGTTGATTCGTATAGTTTATGCCAATGCCCTTGTAAGATTTCGTTATTGTTTAGTTAAGGTCGAGGTGCTCGAACCTGCCGTGGGGAGACAGTCTCGACGTACAGAGTTGACCGGCAGAGGAGACGACCCGACGGAGACATCTCCGCGGACCGGCAGAAGCCCGGGTGAGATAGCGGCGCCCTGCTGGAGTTGGGCAAAGGGCTCTAGAGCGAAGATAGAGTTTTGATATGGTTAAGGGCAAAGGAGGAATCTCCTGACCCGAGGTAAGGAAGTGGTGCCCAGCTGTCGCCCGATGACCTGGGGAAGTGGCCGTTGAGGATCTCCAAAAGTTAAGTACCGATTCGCTAAAGAACGCTCTCGATTTGGCTTAAAGGGAAGACTTGAGGGAAATCGAAGAGTTATCGGCTATAAGGATCTCGACCAATCGGACGATCGGAATGATTATTTCTCGAATTTGGCTATTGTCAAAGCAGTCTGTCTCGGGACACCGACCGAGGTGTCACGAACTGCCTCGCGCTCCCGTACTGTCTGTTGACAGTTCTTTTAGCCGTGTTACGGTATACCAAGTTCTGGCTCGTGTACCTATCGCGTTCCTCTCGCGACATACGAACAATTCCGTGGAATTTCTGTGAGTGTTCCGGAAGTGCAGTGCCCATCCGAGTGTCTCTTGGATCCAGCTCTCGTCATTCACGGATCAGCTGCACCAGCTCCGGTGAGTACATCTCCACTGCGTTCCATCGTTTGCACACTCACAGTTTTTCTTTAAATGCAAGATAAGTTCGTAGCAAGTACAGCGTGTTAATGCCAGTTTCTTAAGTTATTCGAAAAAGTATCGTTTGCCAATCTTTCCAATTAGTCCCATTCGAAATAGTATAGTCGAAGCATCGTTAAAATACGAATTTTCCAAAAATTGAACTGCTACACGGGTTTCAGCAGCAGCACCGCACTTTTTAAAATTGGGATTGGTAGGGATTTAAACTTGACCTGACCTTGAAGGTAACCCATCCTCTAACCTTCACAGTATTTTTTAAAATCCAAGATAAGTACGTAGCACGTACAACGTGTAAACGTCATTTTTCTGAGTTCTTTGAAAAAGTATCATTTGCTAACCTTTCCATTTAGTCCCATTCGAAAGAGTATAGTCTCTAGTATGTTTCAACAATAGGCTTTTTCTATAGTTCTCGAGGAGTTCTATAGTTTCTGATAAGTTTTAACAATAGTTCCGTTAAGTAGCATCGGTATAATATCTATTAAATATGCTGGTCTTATCATACGCTTCAGTGCAGGCATTAGGTTCTGACTTTTGTCTTGTCACTGTGCACTCAAGTTTAAGATTACAAAAAGAAATATTTAGGCAATATCTGATGAGCGGCTTCGTTCGAAGGGTCGCTCTGAGAACCAGCGGCAGCAGTAACAGCAGCAGCAGACCCCTCAGGTAGAGAGGACCAGCAGCCGCTCAGGTCGCCGGTCCCGCGGCACGAGCGGACGTTGAAAATATTAGCCGATTCTTTCATAGATAAAGTGTTTGAAAAATAATGTTGAAATCACGGTATAAACGAATGACTTTTTATTTTTCTCCTGACAATATTAATAAATAAAAATTGTATTAAAAAAATGCCGTTTCGCCGTTTACGGAGCGTTGCGCATCTCCCCACTCATCTCTGTCTGAAACCTTAGCGTTGTGCGTCTCCCTACTGATCTCTGGTTAAAACTCCATGAAACCGACACAGAGAAAAATTAACACGCAACCATCGCTACCCAAACTGCAAGCACAGTAGAATAATTTAACTTCCATATAATAAAGATATGATTTATTTAGTCGAACCGCGCGCGGCTGCATCCCAATGCACGGATATCCAGTGATAATAAAACGGGTGCAACAGGGGGATGCAACTAGTCGGAAATAGTTTATGTGGATTGCATGCTCCGAGTAGCGAACGAAAGGCGGTACAGTCCTGTGCACCCTTTGATGGGGTGGGCCACCCTTTAACGCCACCCTTTCCAGGAGCTTCTCCAATGCTACCCGATCCTGGCATGGCATGGTACCGGCATACAAATTCTCCCTGGCGATGAGCTACGCAACCTACGTCCCTGGAATAATGATAAACCCAGGTAAAAAAAATATTCTTAGCCACGCGAAACTTTAACGTTCGTCCTAATATATCCTTTCTCTATTTTTTGAAATTTTCAAACTACCCGTCATGCTCTCTCGACAATTAATGCATATTGATATCGGCCATTTGTATATTCAATTATTTCGATAAGGCACTCCTAACCGTTATCTCAGCCGTTATGCGTGTAAAGCACGCGTAACGTGTTTCGTAAGGTTCGTCACTGACCTGTACGACTGCAATGCTTCCAAACAAGGATTTGCTCCCATTCTTGATAAATACATTAATCAGCATTACTATTGACATGGAATGACAATTATTGAATATTTTAATACGCCAAGTAACCTCGAACGAAGCATAGATTGGTGTCACCACGCGCGTACCGTATTCAGGTGACTCTTACGCATTCAATACCCATTGTTAGAAGACCCTTCAAATTAACACTGTCTTCCATCCTAAACTATAGAGTATACTGTCCCCATCCCCGGGTCCTGCTTATCAAGTTTTCCCTTCGATTAATTTAGTATCTTTTATTACTTTTGAGTTTGCACCTCTGTACCTTCTTACCCGTTGATACTAGTGTGACGCTTTCAGTATACTCCGCCGTTTTATACCTTATACGTTATATAACCGGGATCGTGCGTTTATATCCAACGTTTGGTTATAGCCTACAATGCTGCGCTTTACGAAACGAGCTTTTCTCATCGAGCTTTAGGATGTGTGCTCACGCCAGAGATGAGTTTCCTTTGATGGCGTGCTTTTGTGCTTTTTTTTTTTTTTTCTTTTTTTGTTACATCCTCACTACCATGCGAATTAGGCCAACGCGTCGGTGCTTCCTTTCATTTATTTCTGTCCAGCTTTTTTTTTTTAAAAGTCGACAATGGGAAAGACGACCGAAAGCTTTAACGAGCGTGAGCTTTTCGGTGATGCTCGGTGGGTAGTGGAGCGACAACGAAAAATTGCTGCGTCGCTTTACGGACACTCGTGTCACGGTGTTGGGGTTTCGTTCTACCTGCAAAGTTGATATACTATCTCTTGGCTTTGAGGTCGATCAAAAGTTCGTGGGTCACCATTAGAACAGTGAAGTTATTCGAGAAATTATATGAATTTATAGTCAAGGGGGTGATTGGAATTTATGATGAATTTTTAAGAATTCTCAGTTGAAAAAAATTTGTAATGAAATGGAAATGAGGGAAAGTTTTGAGAGTGAAAGTTCTTAAAGTAGTTCTTATAATTTTTTCCTTGTCAGTAGCACGGAGAATTATAGGTTTAACGTATAAGGACATTTATGAGCAAAGATTTTGGTGTATACGTTTTATTCAAAATGTACAGAAGCTTGGGAAAATTGTACACTACGAAAGGTATACTGATAAAAAAAAAAACAACAAAAAAAAAGACAAATACATAGACAAAACATTGTACAGTTCTAAAAGTAATACAAAGTTTGGTACAGTCGTTTCGTTCGTTCATCCCACGTATTTTTGTGACAGAAGCGTGTCAATAGGACGCTATGGAATGAAATATAAAAATAAAAAGTGTATATGTACATAACCTATTAACTGACTTCTGTCACAAAGTTGATACGGATATTCGTCACTACAAGCACACAATGATTTGCCTGTGCCTCTTTCGCATAAAGGTTTCTTCTTTCTTAAAGTTAATTCTCCTCGTCACCTTCGCCACCTTCGCTGGAATCCATGCCGACCTCCTCATAGTCTTTTTCCAAAGCTGCCAAGTCCTCCCTGGCCTCATTGAATTCACTCTCGTCCATACTTTCCGCCATGTACCTGATGGATCATAACGATTAATATTCTATTACCGTAGAATCAGTATCTAAAGAGTCATTCAGGCCAATCGCACCAACTAAGATTAAAATCTGTCAAGTGTCAGTGGGGATGCGCTTGTACCGAATATCTGTGTGGCCATTGAATACAGTACCAGTGAACGAAAGCTTTCTTGCCAAACATAAGATCAAACTTTCGATTGAGTCTCGTCCAGGCTTCAGCAATGGCTGTAGTATTAGCCAGCATAGCCATAGCTCGCTGCACCTTGGCAAGATCACCACCGGGTACGACAGTGGGTGGTTGATAGTTGATACCAACTTTAAAACCCGTGGGACACCAATCGACAAACTGTATCGTGCGTTTTGTCTTTATGGTGGCAATCGAGGCGTTGACATCCTTCGGGACGACGTCTCCTCGGTACAGCAAACAGCAGGCCATGTACTTGCCACGACGTGGGTCGCACTTGACCATCTGATTGGCCGGCTCGAAGCAAGCTGAGGTCAGTTCCATGACGGTCAATTGCTCGTGATAGGCCTTCTCCACGGAGACGATCGGCGCGTAGGTCGCCAACGGAAAGTGAATTCTGGGATAGGGTACCAGGTTGGTCTGGAACTCGGTGAGGTCGACATTGAGCGCACCGTCGAAGCGCAAGGAGGCTGTAATCGACGATACGATCTGACCGATAAGCCTGTTAAGATTTGTGTAGGTCGGTCGTTCAATGTCCAGATTGCGTCTGCAGATGTCGTAGATGGCCTCGTTATCCACGAGGAAGGCACAGTCCGAATGCTCGAGGGTGGTGTGGGTCGTCAGAATGGCGTTGTATGGCTCGACGACAGCGGTCGAGATCTGGGGCGACGGATAAATTGCGAACTCGAGCTTCGACTTTTTCCCGTAATCCACGGAGAGGCGCTCCATTAGCAGGGACGTGAAACCGGAGCCGGTGCCACCGCCGAAGGCATGGAATATCAGGAATCCTTGGAGTCCGGCACACTGATCGGCGATCTTCCTTATGCGATCCAGTACCAGCTCTATTATCTCTTTGCCGAGGGTGTAGTGGCCACGGGCGTAATTGTTGGCAGCATCTTCCTTGCCGGAGATCAATTGTTCTGGGTGGAAGAGCTGGTGATAGGTTCCCGTCCGGACTTCGTCTGTTGGACAGGTTCATATTGAGAAAAAAAAATACTGTGTGCACCTAGTTACTTATAGGTTAGATTGACTTATTCAAATAGTAGTGTTTCTCCTTCCTTCTCATAATGAATTTCTTCCCTCGTGGGATCATATGCTACCAAAGAGTCTGAAGCAGTGTACTGAGCTTGCAGTTTAGAATAAAAATTGTACGGTACGCCGTAGGAATGCATTACCGATGACCGTGGGTTCCAGGTCGAGGAAGACGGCCCTGGGCACGTATTTTCCGCCGCCGGTCTCGCTGAAAAATGTCTGGAAACCTTCGTCGTTTGTGCACGTTTGAGGCGGCAGCATTCCGTCGGGCTGGATTCCATGTTCCAGACAGTAAAGTTCCCAGCATGCATTTCCCATCTGGACGCCACCTTGTCCAATGTGTATGGAGAGTACCTCGCGCTGTTTTTTTGTTTAATATTAAAATATTTATATAAATAAGATTTCGAGAAGAGACGGCTCTGAAGATGCTCCTGTACGAGTGCAATACGGTACACTGTGTATGTCGTTATCCCATTTTTAAAATGCACTTTTGACAACGCATAGCTGCTACAAAATATTTGACACTTCTTATCTAACGCATCTGTTGCTGAAAGCTAACGAGTATCGAGGTGAACTGATATTTACCATTTTGAGAAAAAATTATATAAAAAAAAAAAGAAATATCGAGGCGTGAGATGAACGAACGTAAGATCTTGTTACGTTGGGGTACGATGCCAAACTGACGTGATAAAAAAAATTGAAAAATTGGTCAATAAAATTTTTACCTCGTTGCCCCGGGTTACCTGGGTCGATAGTCAATTTTGAAAAAAAAATTCCAACTCGATCGTTTTTTCACAGCAGAGTCTTAACTCTTGTTAAAATTCAAACATAAAATTCGTAGCACGTTGGTGTAGAATTTTTTTTTTTTTTTTCTTTTGGCAAACAATGTCTCGTTTCGATAAGCAAGGCAGAGCACGTGAAATTGTCCTAAATTTTCGAAACCATCTTCTTCCCGATTAGGATGCACAACGCGAATGCATTCTTGCATAAAAATAACGCACTGTCCGCCCCGCTGTAAATTTTTCTAAAATTTCACGTCCTTTCGTTGGCAATCCTTTTTAACGTTTTTTTAACGCTTTTTTTTTTATCAGCATTTTTACTCCTTTCACGTAGTTACCTCGTGCTCTCGCGATTCGGTACTACCTTGTTCCTCGTATTAATACATATTATGAGGCCGGAATTCAGTGGCTCAAAAGCTTCTAGAGTATTAACGAGCGAAAGATTTCGAAGATTATTTGCCAAAATCCCTAGTGAGTATGTGCCGAATATATATGTAAAATTCAAAAAGTATCAGAGCTACCCAAAGGATAAGCTCGGGGCAGACATCTTGGTTTGCGATATTACCCAGGTTTTACGTGCGGTTTGTCGAGCTTACATTGGCGAGAGATTACGTGTCCGTAACGTTCTGGGAAATATGAAGTATTAGACTTCGAGTAAAATTTTCAGCAAAGTCGTACAGAGAGACAGACAAAGGAGAGTCGAACAATATCCAAGAATATTTGAAAATCCTTATTGTGCGTTGTATCCTGGCAATAAAACGTTAAGAAGACAAAAAAAATCTCTATAATATTTCAAAGGGCTTCCCGTTCGAAAGGCAAAGCCAAGAAAGAAAGATAGAAGACGGAGCTCTCTTAGAAGAAAGCCGGACTTTTCTCAGAGTCCCTTCGTAGGTTTCTAATCGATTTATCTTCGCGCTCGCTCGTCCCTTTCGTTTCTCTTTTTTTTTTTTCTTCCTGTTTCCCTCTCCGGTCTCGTGTTCTTATCAGTCTGCACCTGTACTTCTTTATTTCTTTCTCTTTCTATTTGGCTCCCTTCAATCCATCCACAGTCTCGGGGACAGCATGGCGCACCTTTCATTCTCCTGGAAATTCACAATTTTTGTTACTATCTTGCTTTATTTATTTATTTCATTTTCACATTTCCGTTAAAGAATAGTTGACTTTTTTTTTCGATATTGACTTTTTAAATTTATGCGTTTCTTGGGAGTGGGGTGGTGCTGAAATTGCTTTGGGTAAAAAACCGCTAGGGTGGCTCGATAACAGTAATCATAATGGCAATAGGTACTGCGTTTCTTTATGCAAATGATTTTTTTATAAATAAAAATACTGGAATTCACCAATAGTAACCAGCACTTGCCTATTAAAAAAATTAATTTTTGCATCAAACATTTGTTTTTTTTTTCACTCTCTCAACTTTTACCTTTCTTTTCCCCCTTTACTTTCACGCAACTTCCGGTTCTGGGTGGGAAACGATTTATATTCAAGAGAACGCTCTCTGCGGACGACGCACGAGTGCGATTATGGGTCGACGTCAATAAAAAAAAAGAAAATAGAAACCCCAAAAGACAAAAAAGAAAGAGCTAATCGAAAAGTCCTTTCCCACGTCCAAATTCGAATACGCGACTCCATGGCTTTTAAAATTGAAATTCTCGTCGCGCCCTCAATTTGTATAACGCTTCCGTTCGCAAGAGGAAGCCACTGCGAGTAACGCGTAAATCTTGACAGAACCGAAACACAATGAGGATTACGCGAAAGGAATGACTCGCGAAAAAGTTGGCAGCACTGCGAGAGAATCGGGTCGAGTGAACAGAAGAAAAATTATCCTCCAAGTGAAAATGACTCAGTGCCACATAACCATAAGTATTATTTATTACCTTGCATTAGTATAGATTAGGTTGGCTTGGCTGACGCTCCAAAAAATCTTATTAATTTAATAAATAAGTCTTATATCTTACTTGCACGATGTCAGGACACAAAAATTCTTTTTATACCTATTTGCATGTACACAGATGGGAAACTCGATGAGAAGTAAGAAAAATAGTTCCACGAGTCGCCGTCATGGCGGCCGAGTGCGCTCGCGCTGCGAGAGAACGAAAGGGGGAAAGAAAAGGAAAAGAAAGAAAGAAAGAGAACGAAGGTGTGGAAAATGAAAATACGAATGGATCGATACGTTACCGGGAAGGCGCGCAATTTGAGTTTCTCGGAAATTGCGCCACTCTTTCTATGCTTCGCTGTGACTGCAATGTATTACGGTGTTATATTGCCGCTGGTAACGGTGACAATATTGCAGCTACGTTTTGTCGGATACTACTACCGTTACTGTTGCTACTAAGTACCGATACTAGTGGACTGGCAGTATCACTGTACCCAGTACGCTATACTGAGATCAACAACCTTTACGAGCCGCCAACTCCTCGTACTTCTATTTATCCTGACTCTTTCCTCTTGGCCCGACTGTATCTACACTCTCCTTGATTATTACTGGTACTGCTGTACCGAACTAACCCCAGGAAACCTTGCGGATACCCTGTAAAACATCCCCTTGGACAATTCCGCTAATACCAGTAATTCCAGGATTAATTGCGTTTTCTGGACATTATTCGGAGAAGCCGTAAGAGCATCCCTTTGTACGTATGTGCAGACAATGCCGAAGTAATTACGGGAATAATTACGAACGATCGGTATCGTTGATAAGGGAGAGAATCATTAACTTTATTTTTCGATTAATTTTATTAAGTATTCAGTTTTCGGTCACTCTTTTGCTGCAAGTGGTGACAGTACGATTTCTTTTTTTTTTTTAATTAATTAAGGGTGGTATGAATCATTGTACCTTGGTATTTTTTATGCTTGGGGGTAGTCACCCCCCATCTCCACCCCTCACCCCCTGCCGTGCAGAATTTTAAGTACAAAGTTCAACCGACGAGGTGGCCGAGAGGTTAAGGCGTTGGACTGCTAATCCAATGTGCTCTGCACGCGTGGGTTCGAATCCCATCCTCGTCGATTATATTTTATTTTTAATAATAAAAAAAAAGAGTCAAAAAATATTTTGACTTTTATCTGCCTAACGGATTTACGTGTATTAAAATTATTATTGAAGCTCACGAGGGCAGTAGGTAAATTTATTATTACTGAACTAAAAAAAAAAAAAATATATAATATCTGCTTACTCAAAATATTTATTCGTCATATATAAAAATTTTGAGGAACCCCGAAGGACGCTATTTACCCATTTTTTTTTTTTTTTTTTGATAACCAAACAGTTTAATCAGCGTAACCCCCATCGTTCGATACGATCGTAGATATTTTTATTCAAGAGAATAAAATAGTGTGCGGCGCCAGGTACAGGAAAGAATCGATATATCGATTGGTAATTCCCAGCACGACATACGTTGACACAGTTAGAATTTAGTGACGCTGGTTCGATGATATTTTATTAATCGATAGATTCCCTCAAAATACAAAAAAAAAAAAAAAAAACCTGTAATTATTTCCTCTTTTTAATTATCAATTCAATTTATCATTAAGCACACATCTACACACTCGACTGCAATTGACGAATCGAATATTAAAAAAATATTGAAACTTTCGTAACTGCAGTTCACGGGAGAGAGAGGGGGTGAAAGTGGGGAGGGGGGGGGAGGGGGCTTAAAATAAATTGAAAAGCAGGAAAATGAGAATAAGCACGAAGATCACTGACCTACATCGCAAAGCCAGCGACAAAGATTGCATTTCATTCTTTTTGTCCCAAGCTCGAGGTTTCGCTCTGCTGCCAAGAGAAAAAAAAGAGAAGAAGCGACTGACAGAAAGAAAGAAAGATATCAAGAGAAGAACGATGATTTCGTACAGTCGTGGAGGCGGGCGAATTTAAGAAAGTAGAAAAATCCATTCTTCGTACCTGCGAGGCGTCAAACGTGAAAGATGCAACCGATGCATTTCCCAAGCGCATTGTCACTCGGCTGATGCACTTTTCTCCAGGTCACTTGCATTATTTATCGTACCTTGTGTGTTTATTGTAAACATATTTTTTTTATCAAAAATCCAAAAATAAATTATGGATGCACTTTTGAAAATCCCATACAGGATGCACCGGTGCAGCCAATGCGAAGCATATTACAGAATTGCATACGGTTCCCTGCACGTGCTAGCATTCGGTCATAGTATTATTAATAAAAACCTGCAATCGTTAAAATGCAGTTTTTGCATAAAAATTCTAATCTAAAAAAAAAGGTAGCTATATACTTTTTCAAAATTATTTTTCATTTTCATTCATCACCTCTCATTCGTCAAAGCAAATGACGTCGCTATGCCGTTTCAATACCTTAGAACCCCGTGACCTTATTGTACAGGCAACGTCGAAGTACAGGTCGAGCAATAAGTCTGATCAATGAAGCTGCCGAGCGGCGTCCACTCACTGGAGCCATTTCTAATAAAATAATATCACGTACCAATGGAGGAAGTAAAACCGGGAAGGAAGTCATTGCCCCAGCTGGTTGCACTTCCGGTGCATTCTCTGTGCATACGGGATGACGTAAGTGGTATCGATACGTATCATTAATCCGTAAAGAATTAGCTTGATTCGATTAATTCAATTGACGAATTAATTTAACCTTCTATCAGACCCTATCGATTCATTGAGTGCTCCTTGGTTCACATGAAAATTCGTAAAAATTATTATCATATGTTATATATCGTCACAACGTTGCTGGTAAAAATATAACAAGGTTAAAGAAAATAAGAAATTATTTTTTTTTCTACTGCCACGCGTCGCTTGGATTCTTATCAAAGACTGCAGATGCACCGAAAGTGGGGGAGATACGAAAATTGATGCGGTAATCGAAGCGACAAAAAAAAAAAAAGAGAATCAGTAATGGCAGCTGCTGCCGGCTGACCCTCCCCTCCCTTTCAGTCCCCTACTTCTGTTTTCTTCCTTTCCTAAAATCCTTTCCTTTTCCCACTTTGCCAATTCCCTTCCCTTCCATTCGCTTATTTCGATTCTATTTCTGCCTTCGGTTTCTGTGCCCCGACCACTTTGGAATTGCAGGCGTCGATATTGACAGATCCTGAGTCTATTGATATAACGATAATTGACACCTGTCAAAAATCGATAGCGTATAATTGACAGGTACGTTTTGTGATTTTTAGATTTATACATTGTTTTTCGTATCTGCGTTACGGTCAAGTGTAACGAGGACTGGGCAGGAAAAATTTTTGTAGGAATTTTTTTTGGGGGAAAAAAACTGCATTGTAGGATTTTTTGGAAATTCAGGTATAACGAAACTATTTATCGACTCGAGTACAGCTGGCAGGTTGTCCTTGAGTTTTGGACGGACAGGTGGCACGTGATTGGACACCTTGCTAAAAAAAAAAAAAAAATTTGAAAAACGTAAAAAAATTGCAATATCCAATCGGTTCTCGTTACCCCAACTCCGATATCCTGTGTCGTGTTACGTGAATTTTTATTAAATTTTTTTGTCGTCTCGCTACAGAGTGATAATAATTATTATGCATGTGTTAAGTATATGAATGTGTAACCAATTAGATAATTCCGTCATATTAAATTCTGACAGTCACGTTACCAACGGAAATCGTTGAGCACTATTTTTTTTTTCAGTTGGTACTACTTGCATTTTTTTTCTTTCCTTTTTCGTTTTAGAAAAAAGGGTTTAACTAACCCTTCGTTCCCGAGATATTTATCAATATAGTCGAACATCTGCTAGGTTGCGCGAGAATAATATTACTTATTGAGTGCAGCTGCCTAATATTAGTGTAATTTGTATTTTTATTCAAGCCCCAGCCAAAGGGAATATTTTTGAAAAAGACTTTCTTGCCGAGGCGTAAAGGGCCAAGGCGGAAAAACAAACCCTAAATAAATCGATAGTTCTTATGGTTTAGAGTTCAGATTAATTATCCCAATAAATTCGAGACACGCGGATTGGGTCGTCTAGAGGTATTGCCAGTGCGAATGAAAAGCACAAAAGAAAATGAAGGAAAAGTGGGGACATAGGAAAATCAATCGCGCCGAAATAGTAAGTACTTAGTAGTAGCGCGATCGTTCAGCCGAAGTGCGGCAGCGCCGTGTTTAAGATCTACGAGTGCGTAAGGTTGGTAGTTCGTGAGTCGATTTGGCGCGGCCGCCAGCAGAATAGGAAAAAGAGTGCGAGAATCGGCGACAGACTTTTTTTTTTTAATTTCATTTAAAAAAGCGTCACTACCAAGTAATTGAAATATTTCTGTGAGTAGAAGGTAAATCAGAATTTTATCTGGATACGATAAAAAAAAAAAAGTGCATTATAGGGAAAAAGAAATCTTAAATCATTCAGCTAAAAGCAGTGTTTGTATTAGTGTTAATTGAAAGCGGAGGACCGGCAGTATCGTATTCCCAACGATTCAATTGAATAACATTGAACGCCGGCGGCAGAGTGCACTTGATGCACTTGATGCACTGGATGCACCATGCTGCACCCAACTGTGAACCCAAGTACTGCTTTCCTGATACAATGGGTGCATCGGTGCATCCCGGCAGAATATACTGGCTTAGAGGTTGGTATCAAAAGAGTACGAGTCGCGTGGGTAGAGTCAAATGTTTATGTGGGAATTTTAAGGGAAACAAAAATTGATCCAAAATATTTTTCAAAAATAAATTATACTTGGTATTTAAATGAAAATACGGTTTTATTTCACCTGAATATCTTACGCGACAACATAACGGATACCGACAGACTTAGGGAATTTTTTTATTTTTATAGACACATCGCAATGCATCCATCGCGTTGCGTTTCGTTGCATTTTTCAAATGCACTATTCGTACCTCGGACGTGGCAATGCGATTCGACAGGCTGCACAAGACGGAAATAGGTAAAAATGCCGTATCGAATTTTCCACGATACGAGGGACGCGGATAAGCGGAAACAAAGGGAGAGAATAAGTGTGAAAAATCAAGAGGCTGAAAAATATCGGGGAGAGCGTTGCGGATGGTAAGCCCGAAAATGCACTGGAAGGAGATAAAGCGAAAAAGAATTTTACTTTTCGAAGTTTTCGGACGATGTTTTTTTTTTTTTTTTCTTTCTTTACAATCCTTTACGTCGAGTCTGCAACGTTAGTACTTGCATGGGATTTATGTAGATTTCCGGATTTACATGATTTTTATGAAGCGTCTTCTCCTCTTGAGATTCCCTAGGGGAGATTCCACGAATAAATAATCCCTAGACGCCGGCGTGGAGATTTGGGGAATCCCCGAGTTCTCGAAGAAATTTTTTGTCATACGCGGAAAAAGCTGGATGCCAAAGCGTATAATGTGGTGAAGGGAAGAAGTGAATTGTAAAACGAGAGGGGTAAAAGTAAAATAAAGCAAAAAAAAAGACAAACGGCATCGAAAACAAAAAAATGCTAATTTCGGGTCCAGCCGTCACTGTGAGGACGTGACGCGTATTTTTGGAGAATCCAGAATTTCATAAATATCTTACAACTTGCATACCGGAAGTGGAAGAGGGTTGGAATTTGGCGAGGACGTTCTGCGGATAAAATAAGTAGATTTTTGTCTTTGCATTTTTTTTTCTTAGGCCATTTTTCACTCTTACGTATTTTTGGAGAATCCAAAATTTCATAGCTATCCTCGTATACTTACAATTAGTACACCCTTTACATGCATTAGTCAACCAATGTATCGATCACTATGATAAGTAAACAACGATTGCAGCATGTCAATAAAATCTTATTTCCATAAACAAGCAAGCTATAAAAGCCCATAGGGAATCGGCCGAAATAATATTTGGAATTTCATGTCAAAATAACGAGTAGAGCGACAGAGTACCGATCGTTACAAAAGAGCCCGGCTGTGCCAGAGGAAAATCGATCGATCAACATTTCGAACGTGACTGTACGCAATTTTAAAAGTAGACAACACTTGTATTCGTTTACCTGAAATATTTTCTTCTCAATCAATAGGTAACTGATACTCAATCGTTAATTATTTTGAAAAAAATCTTTTGAAGCGTCCTATATAGCCGCTGCAACGATCAAGTTCACAGACCGTTTGGTTGGCATTCGTATAAATTATGCAACGCGTCTGGCCAATCTCGCGTTGCATAATAACACGCCGACAAACGATCAATCCCATTATCGGCGTCAATGCCTGAATCGATATCGAATTTAGGCTGAATTTCGAACCTGATTGTCGATGTGATTTCGATAGACAAAGAAAAACTAAACCGAACGAATATCGAGTGGATCTGTAACGAAATTAAAATAGCAGGAAATTCAATATATAACAGAAGAAAAAAAAAATACAAAATGTTGTGCAGTTGAAATGCAATTAAACAATAAAATACAGACCTTAACGCGTTGCAAATTCATTGGGGAAATTTAAATTTTACTGGCGAATCGACGATTAATCGGAACACCGTGCGAAAAACGAGCAGTGCGGAAATCCACTATTGCAACAAAAAAAAAGTCCACGTTCGTGTAAATCCTCTTGTGTGTGGTCTCTTGTGTCCGCCATTAATTTTGTCCCACGTCCATGCGCAGGCTTAATGTGTCAGGTAGTGTTATAAGCTTTGAAAAATCTTCTTTTTTTTCCACTTATTTATCATTTCCCTGTACGAGTATGCAAATTACCCGCTGGCGTTCGTTCAATGTTGCAGCGCTTAAGATTGTCGATAATCGAGAAGTTATTATTTATATACAGCGTTTCAAAGTCGCAAGATACCTGGAGGCTCGAAGAAAAATGAAGGTGCGCAGAGAAAAGTCGTGATGCACAAAGAAATTGAAAATAAAAGAATTATCGTGATGCAGAGACACGAGGATAAAATTTGAAAAAGTCATAATCGTACACATTGTAAGGTAACCCCATAATTTTAATGCAACCCACTTGCCATTTATCAAGGTGAGATCGATATCGGTCGATCGTAAATCCACGTGAAGATTTCACGTACCATTTATACTTGTAACGTCAGTTCCACTTTGAGAAGCCATCTGCTTGCAACAGTCGCCTGGAACGTGAAACTGACGTGGGGCCAATTGCAGGTTAGGTATTAGACTTTAGGCAATAGATTTTAGAAATCAAGATCACCAATAAAGATCTTTCGCGGTAATGTTCTTATCCTAACGCGTGCTTCGAGCTGGTTGAGTATTTTATTTTTAAAAAGAAAACTGTAAAATCAAGTTACTCGAGCTTACCACGTGATCGGCAGGTGAGATGGTTTAAGATGCCGAGAAGAACAAGAATATTCGACACGAAGTATCCTTTGGTCTCTACTGGGATATACCTTGGGGTCTTTCGAAAGATGCACCTGCCGCTGAATACCTTACATTGATTTTCTATCGAGTAGATTTCTCGTTCTAACCTATGAAAAAAGAAAACCCGGGAAACACTTACGAGGAGTGCTTGAATCCCGTGAGATATGCGTATACGTTTAAAATGTAAATTTTAAAACGTCTTGAAACAACTGTTTGTCTTTATCGCCTTTTCCACTTGGTTTGTACCGAGTGACTTTTATCCTTCACATTGACGCCAGGTGCTACGACCATGCGAACTCAGGTAGGCGAACTCGACGTAAAATCTTTAAAGTTGTCGATCAGCGCCATCTGGCCTTCATCCGAAGAACTACCGCTACCAGGGGGCCCCTTGATAAATTGGTGGCAAATTTCGGTATCTCTAAGACGGGTCTATGTATCCTGTGGCCGAAAGGTTTTACGTTCCGGAATGCGTTCGAAATAGGTTTACCAGTGCACTGCATCCAATTACACGGGAGAGCGATCTGCATGCTCTGGCAAACACCCTGAAGTCTGATACGTATGTATATAGGTATAACCACATTGATGGACCCTGGCTTACCCTTTACTTTCTGCTTCGTGTACCCTTTGGCTTTCGCGTACCGAGACCTTCTTCCGCTGCTGCGCGGCCATCGCTTGTCTGGCTTGTCCTATCCTGTGTATATGTATATGGACCCTACCAGGGATTTAGAAAGCGTCTTAAGTACCGTTTCTATTGAAGCGTTGCAAACGATCGTGGCATCGAATGAATCAAGCTGAAATCCTATGGATTCGATTTAAAATAAATTGTGCAGATTGGACGGATTTTTTTATTTGAACTTTGATCGACTGCAAGCTTTTATGGCGTCCGACAGGTTCGTTAGTATCGTGTACTTGGAGGTTTGGAAAATTTTTCTTTTTTAAATACGAATCGTATTGATTTTTCTTTGCTCAGGCAAGGAAGGATCTCCGGGCTCGAAACAGCTGTCAAAGGCAAGAGTGCGGAAAAGTTCTGGAGCCCTTCGTGCAAGGGGAAGAAAGGGCCGTACTTATTCCAGTAAGGGATAGAAAAAAAGGGGCCGGAACTGGAAGAAGCCGGAAAACGTGACGAGAAGGTTCTTACCGACGTTCTGATTTATCGCAATATAATGCCAATCGTAGTTCACGTCATGAATACGATAGCGAAGACGACGCGTAAGAATTTTTGAAACTCAGTTTGTTCTGGAACAAGTAAAATGAAAAAAAGTCATTAAATCATTCTATGAATCTTGTCGTATACATAATTTTGGATTTGACGTTGTGGCACTTGAAATTTTTTATCTCAAAAATTCATCTCAAAATCTTTTGAAATTTTCAAGACTCCTCAAACTTTGTCTGTGGCGTCGATTCTCCGCTTCTCAAATTTCAACTGACGTACAGCGAAGGCTGGACCAGCTGCTAACCCCTAGTCACGCGTGTATCCCAGACGAAAATGTACTCTTAGAAAATACAAACGTCAAAAATTATTTCGAGAAGGCACGAGTCCCACTCGTGTTGGGACTCACCCTTAAGAGCCTTGCGCGTATATAAAACGCTTCCCCCAAGGGGCCCTGGAAAAGCCTCTGAGGGTCGGGGCCCAGCATGAGTCCCAAAATTGAAACTGACACGTGCCCATCTGCTGGGCCGTTTTTCTTCTTCGCTGTTAAGAAATTGCCCGCAGCTTCTCGTGGGCGCTTTTGGGCCATCCCTACCAGCTGTTCGAAATGGGCCTTCTCTTTTGGGCCAGGTCAACTTTTTCTTTTCTATCACCATATACGTTCAACCAAACCCCTAGAAAAATCTACTTCGAGTATCTGTAACCTCAAAAATAATTGAACTTCATTTAACGTGCATAAATTCAAAAATTATTTTTTTTAATCAGTCCACAATTAATTTTTCTTATCTTTTCCCATTCTCCAGTAAACTACCATTTTCTTCTACCCAAGTGAAATATTTCGCCTGTCAATGAATTCCCCATCTTTCTGTTTTTCCTCCTTTCTCGAAATTACTTCCTACATCAATCGCTTATGCATGAGCCTTTACCGTATCTGTTTTTCCCTTCCTTTTTGTCGCTCAGTTCTCTCATCAGCTTGTTTGTCCCGAGGGAATATTTTTTTTTCTCGATTGTCGACACTAAAGTGAACGACACGTGTTACTGTATCATCGTCATTTAATTACCAAGCAGTTCCTCGTATGTCCTGCCTCAGTACCAACCACATAAACTGACACGTAAAAAAGAAACCCCTCGAAGCGTAACCCAGAAAGCGTAAAGAGAAAATAAAAAATAAATTTTCACGTAACAATTAACGTTACCACTCGTGTAACGGGTGTCGGATATAAATATAATTAAATATCGAATAACATTATTTATTATCAATAATAATTTTGAATAATTCATAAGAAGATTCAACCGAGCAGCCATTACGCATTTAGCTGTGATAAATCTTCCTAGGGTTTTTTACTTGTCCTGTTTGGTAAGGGTTGGCGGTTAGTTTTGGAGGGTTGATTTAAAAGTGGAATGCCCACTAAATCAAACGGACTCTATTCGGGGAATCCCCTATTTATTTTTTCTTTCTCCTCTCCGTTATTACCGACAGATCAACCCCTAGTCCGATCTGTGTAACACTAGATGCTACTCGGATCTATACCTACAGGGTGTATCTAATTGACATCAACAAACTACCCTTAGCGGGTGTGGGACCTGATCGATTTCCGGTACTGTTTGTTCCCACCCCGTGAAAGGGGAACCAGCTTCGTAGTTTAGGAAATACATACGGACAGTTAAGGGATGAATAAATGAGCAGGGTCAATGAAAGGGGTGAATTATTTAAGCGGACTGTAAGGGTAGTTAGGTATTTTCTTTTAAACCACCCTATAAAATATAATTATCGAAATATCGTCGTGCACTGTTGGGATAAATTTTTCCATGTAAGCCGTCCAAGTTACGTAAGGGTTGTAAATACGCGGAGAACCCACCCTTATCGGACGGGGTTTGAATCGTGGAAATTCACAGCCCCTAGGTAAACGTTATTAGAAACAGATATCGCGGGCACCCAAGACCTTGCTTTAAGGGTGCAGAAGCGCTCTTGATCTAATAAGGGTAAAGGTTAGGGGTTGGGCTCCTCCTGGCTGGGTGGGGTATACTCACGACAGGGGAGAAAATGGTGGGGGAATCGAAGGGGAGGAGTACCAGGTAGATGCTTTTACCTACTACGGGTCTTTACTACGCGAAGGGATGTTCACCCCAGGTCAATACACTATATTTCGATACGTGACCCACAAAAATGAGTTTCCTTACACAACCCCTCCCTACAGTGTATCTGTATTCAGCTATGTAACCTATAGGGTATTTTATATCAACCCCTATCGCACGATTTTTCATCCCTTAAAAATCAATAGTCAAATCGTCAGACTTTACAACGAGACTGTCAATAATTTTTTAAAATTTAAAAGGGGGATGGAAAATTTGCATAAAAAAATAAATTCACATGGGAGGTTAAATTTTGAGGTTTTTCGAATATTTTTTTTTACAGATCCCCGTGGTGTTTTTTGAATCCATTTTTTTTTTACGTTCTTGCCTTTTTTTATCGATTCGTATAAACGGACCGTAATTTCATACTGGGGTCGAAGCGAGAGTGAGAGAAAAAATAGTAATTATCAAATTGCTTGATATTAAAGAATTCGTTGGGGCTAAATCTAGTTACGATTCTAAGGGTGGCCATTTATTTCCTACTAATTCAAGTAACGCAGGGAAACCCACCCTATTACGTATTTTACGTGCTATTTTATTTCTTGCCCATTTTCGGGCCCTTTTATGGGGGCTGTCACGTATGTAGGCATTCGTGTGAAAACGTCCCATTCAATCCCGTTCGAACAATTCCATTATCGGGAGCCGACAAAACGAAAATGGTCCGTCGTGTGGAATTGCGATGCACTTTGCACTGCGACGTGTATTATATTTTTGGAAAATTATTTTTTTGCAAATTTTACGACTTTATTCCACTTTGAAAGTCAGGGCTGATCATTTCGACTGGTCGCGTTAATAACTTTTTCCACGTTTCGCGATTGGCTCTCGCGAAATGATTTTTCAATGGTTCTTCGGGATTTGTATGGAATCGCAGGGAGTTTCGGGGCTGCTGCAGGAAATCGTATTGGGAATTGCAGGGAGCTGCGAAACATGAGAGCAGCGCTCGAGGGTTGCTGCTCGGAAGTTCATGCGGAATTTAAGGGAGAACTGGATATGCAAACATCTACGATCTGCATCTCTTGATTAAGAGGGTGCCGATGCAACTGCAGATGCACTTACAGCTGCATCGAGTTTTGGTCCTTGTTGCATCTGCTTTGGGTCCTTCGTACGAATAGATATATATAACGTACGTGACATAAACACTCGTGCTAAGGACGTTACTATCAGGATATATGATAACGGAGACACGTGACTCATCTGCATTGCAAAAATCCATTGGAATTTTCAAAGCTAATTGCATCTGTTAAATTTATTTATTATAAAAAAATTTCTTTCACCTGATTTTGCTTTGGAAAAAAAAATCAGAATGGAATTTTTTTATGTTTATAGAATTTTGGAAACACACTGTCCAACCTCACGTAGATATCGGTTTTTTAGGGAATTTTGAAAATTGTCCTCGGGATATAGCAAAAGGAAAATTGAGAATCTAAGTAAAGATCCCATTTATCCTTGAAGGCTTCCGCGCTATTTGGCCCTCTTGTCTCATTTGCTATCGTTCGCTCCTTTATTCACGTCGCTGACGCTCTTACGCGATTCATTCCAGCAAATCCGGATTACTTCGGTTTTACATGGATAACGATTCGTGTAAATTCGCAGAAGACGTTTACAGGCCGATTGCGAATTATGGTTTTCATGATATGCGTCACTTCCGTTATTATAATTGAATCGCAATGAAATGAAACGTCACGCGTATCCACTAGGAGTGAATTTATTCATATAAATTTTACGTCAATTCGAAGTCCACGGTTACTTTTTTGACTGATTTTATTTTTTGAATTTCAAATTCCTTCCACCCTTTCACGTTTGCCTGTAGTCAATCCAAAAAAATCTCATTTTGCAGCATCTACTTTGGTCGCGATTAAAAAAGTTACGGGCTCTCCAGCGTTCGTAAATATTCTCCGACCTTAATGACGAAACCCATAAAGTCCCGTAAAAGGGTTGCTGCCGAAACGAAGATACAAGTAGCTCCGTTTAATATAATTGACAATTAAGCAGTTGCTTTTAATTGTATACACGAAAATAAGAATAATCCTCACGTAACACCGTGTCAAAATTGAGCCACGTTGAGAGCCACTCTCGTGTAGAATTCTCGGTTCTCAGGTTTGCTGATCGAGGGATGAAAAGTGAGTGGTGGGGATGGCTGCGCGGTGCGGATGCGCGTGGGCACGTAAAGCCTGGCCGAGTCCTCAGAGCGAGCGTGAGTGCTCAGCGAGTAACATCTAGTCGGGTGCTCGGGCCGGCTTTGCCACTCGATTAGTCTCGATTGTTGGCTTTGATTGTTTTTTAAATCAAATCCATTTGAGCGAAGTCGAGTCGAGTTCGGTGTACGAGAGAGTGCGGGTTTTAACGACGAAAGAAAAGATTCATTGCCATTTATTTTTCTTATTATCTCATCGAAGAAACAGCGAACACAATTATTTCGAACCAGCGAACGTGATATTTTGAACTTATCCTGGACACGAACCGCAGTAGCGTTCACGTTTGAGTCTTGTTTCTTCGGCATATGAAACTGGACACGAATCGGTTACATTTAAAGTTAAATATTTTTCTTCTCTCCAATACAGTATCCCTGTACCGACATATCCAATGAACCGCGAGAAGTGAGTTGTTTCGAGTTATTTGAACGTACTGGCGGTTTTAGGTTTCTTCTTTAACACGGTACACGCGACTGACTGGTGTCTGAAATTTTGATGCGACAGCCCTGACGAATCTTTAGTGACTTTTATAAAGTGTTGGTATCAATATATATCGGATATATCTACGGTAACAAATATATTGAGTGTGCCGATCGTTCAAGTGAAATACGCTACGTGCTCTCGAGTGACATTTGAATAATAAAAATCGTTGATCCCTCGTATTAAAAGTGAGTCTAAATATTTAAAATAAAAGGAAGAAGATACTTCCGCGCGTGCTTTACTATCACGGTGTGTGTCTCTCGGTGAACTTGAGTGATTGACAAGTATCGACAGTCGATTGATGCTTGTGGATTATCCCGGATCGGACCTTCGCGCCGAGACGATCGCCGATTTTTCTTCCGCCAAAACAGCAAAAAAGGTAAGAGAAAAGTTTCACTCGAAGTTAACCGTTCTCGGTATATTTTATCTGCATTAATCGAACGCAAATTCTCCATGGACGACTATCGCTGGATAAACAGCGCGTACCTCGCTGACGTGTAAAATAAATAAAAGAAGAAAGAAGAGTATATCAGCGGGAAGCAATCATCGTCCCGAGGCGATAAAACTGCATTCCGTTACCCGAGTAATAGGCCGTCCCTGCGAAATCAAAGATCGAAAACTCGTACGGTGGAAGCGTAATGCGAGATAGAGGAAAAGTAAGAGAAAGAAAATGACAAGACTGGTCAGTTTCGTGGGTCTACGGGGGTTTCTGGTCTCGATCGATCTTCAAATTAGTTTCGTTAATAAGAGCTTTGGCGGCTTAAAGGGGGGTGGAGGAAGGAGTCTGTATCGGTGGGCGGAGGGTTCGAAAGAGACTTCGTTTTGAGACAACAATAGATCGTGACTCGAGGCGGAGAGTTCGACACACAGAACCGCAGAGTACAAAGGAGAGAAAGAGAAGATAAGAGTAATACGTAAGAAAAACACACAAGAGTGGTATACCATTATGGTGGCTCCGAGGGTGTAACGTTCGACAGGGACTATTTTCTTTTTTCTTTTATTTACTGTATATATATATATATATATATATATACACCGTGACGACTCTGGGCTACCCCGTGAAGCACGAACAACAAGAATTTCAACACCGACTTCGGGCATCTTGCGACACGACGACAATAGTCGCGCTGTGCTCGCCTTCTTTATTCTCTATTTAATTAACGCACAACGAGATCTTTGAGGCTTGCGTTGTCGGTTGTTTCGAAATGGCTGACGAAAATTCTTTTTAATTCAGGTTTCTTTTAGAATTCATGTGACTCGGATAAAGGAGTCTATTAACTTTATTATTTGTGGAACTTTTTTTTGGCTTTCGACGGGTTAATTACGAGATTTTTAACGTTACGAATCGATGTTAATTTACGAGGTTTTTTTTTAGGGCGTAGAATTTTTTGGTTATGACATTGCGTGGGGCCGTCCCTGCGTTTATGACTATGAATAATTTTTCGTGGCCATGAATATCCGAATAGGCGTGAATTTAATTTCGTTCTTTAAATAGAGATCGGTTCTTATGGGAAATTTTGCATCGGTGGGGTCTGCGCGATAGACACGTGGCTCTTCACTGGGACAATACGGGACGCTTTTGTGGGATAAGAATTTTCGTCTCTTTCTTTCTTATTTAGCTTGGGCCTCGTAACACTGCCGACCCCATAACAAGACAGGGAGACACCATAAGCTGCTATTTAATGGTGGTATGGCGTGCAACCCTACAATAATTCTGGACGCTAATTTATTGGCACCGGGCAGAGCTCTCGTTCTTCTGGCACGCCATTGGCATCTAATTCTTAGGTTGACTGTGGGGGTGGCGGGGGAGGTGGATGACAAGTAAAAAGTTCGCCACGATATACGTCACGTGGGTGATAACGAAATGAAGGATTGTTGAAAAAAAAAAGAAAGGTTCAAAAATTATGATTCACCCTCAGGATTTCCTTTTTTTCCAAATTATTTCAACTCCCAAAATTCGAAATACAAAAAAATTCATACCCCGCGGCAACGGAAAATTTACTCTTGCATACACGTCCCGTGTGATTTAATTATACGGCGTTAATTAACCTCGAGACTCGAAGAAAGGGATTATCGAGATGCTGATTAGCCGGATTATCGATTAATCTCGAGCATTGATATTTCTTTTTCTTTGACCGGTAACCTCCGTCTACTTTTCGTACTGTTCGAATCTCCCCCGACCCTTCGTCAGTCTTGCCAGGAAGTCTCTCGTTACGGCTAATTAATCTCATTACGTGGAATTCATGCCGATTAACGGACTAAATCGCTTTCACCGAAGATGCATACGGATAATGCGCGTATAGCTGGGGACACGAATATAATTGGGAGTACAGCAGGAGTATATATATATATAGAATATAATAATTAATCAAAAAAATATTCAGCAAGCGGAACGTCGATTACGATTATAATTAAAATTTTATTAAAAATAATTGAACCGGATGTCGGTCGACGGGACGAAAAATAATTTTGACTAGTCTCGCTGTCACGTGGATCGATTTAATATTGTGGGTCGGGGCGGGGGGGGGACCTTATCATAATGAAAAGTAATCATTCGAATTGTAACCAATCGTGTCGCAGTATTATAATTGACCTCGAGCGTGACGAGGATACCTAATTACACTTTGGTATAATTAGACGGTAATTGAATCCTGCGTAGGTAATACTTTACCGTGATACGTGCGCCACGTAGTTCCCTTGTGTTTAGCGGCAGCCTCGGTTTACGCCTGTTTAACGTTACAGTGAGTCTGGCCTGTTACAAAAAATTGAGCAACAAGTATCAAATGAAAATCACTATCGAATTGAATCGCAGTAACTTTATACCCGGGTATTTTTGAAATTTTTTTTTTTTTTCGAAAATGAAACAAAGTTTTTTGCTCGTCAACGTTCGAATTTTCATTTTCACACCTTTAATCCGATCCAGGCACCCTTCGACGTAACTTGCACGGGGATCAAGATACCCTTTGTCGGGTTCTTGTCCGATGCATCGTTCTTGCACTTTCTCCAGTGGGTAATTTTTTTTTTTTGAAATTTTTTTTGAATTTTTTGTCCACTCATCTCCGCCTGTGGCAACTGGCGGGACTCTTAAGGCTCGTGGAGGTTGCGGAGAGGAGCGACGCTGGACCAGGCAAGGTACAAGGTAGTTGGGAGTATAGGGTGCAGTATAGTAAAGTGCAGTAGGATGCAGTGCAGTGCACCGAATCGTAGGACGAGTATGTAACGCGTAGAAAAAAAATGCATATAAGACGTGAAGCAAGGAAGGAGGGGAAGTTGAGTAAAGAGGGTTAAAGGGGACGACGGGCGGGGGGAGTCAAGGTAGCTACATCGGGGCCTTACCTTTTTGAGCTCTTCCTTTTTAGGGCCCTTTTAAGAACCGGTTCGATCCAATAATAATTCGAGGCTCGTGCCCTGCCTGCTTCGATCGGCCGCTCGGCTCGTTTATTCTCTTTATTCGATGCACGTTGCATCTACCTGCATCATGAAGATGCAGCCAAGAAGGCCGGCATTGATGATAGGGTAGATTTTTTTTTTTTTTTTTTTAAAGAGAAAGGGGATGCATTCTTTTTTTCCTTCTCTTTACTCGCCTGTAAAAGGGGCTGAAAGGTTGATAAGAATTGGAGGCTGCCTTGTTACCTTGTGCCTCTGGGAAAAGGGGCGTGGCCCCTTGTTTTTCTTCAACCTGATGCACTTTATCGCTGCAACCGACTCGGTCGGTGCATAGGATTTTGGATTTATCAAAATTTTTTTTTTTATCACGGTATTTTGATTTTAGCGGATTGATTAACAAATTTTAGGATCTATAGAAATCCATGGGATTCGAAGTTCAGGTTTTTTTTTTTTTTGGATTTTAACACGCGATATCCCAACTTCACCGTCGTATCGAATTGTCCTCCGTGCGTGTAATCAAAATCTAATGAAGCCGGGTGCATCCGAATGATATTTGCACCGGACTCGTCGTATCCCGGTCCGTTCGTTCGGCTGATTAGCGATCGTTAATTGCAGTTCGATTGTCGATATTTGGTTTACTCTGTTTTTTTTTTTTTAACAGCAACATGCATTTCTGTGCACGTGTTGCTTTTTTTTTATTTATTTTCGCGCAGACCATCCTATGTTCTTCTATCTCTCTCCGATGCACGCGTTAGCATCCGTTACTCTCGTCCCTGCTCTGTTAATTCCCCCTTTGCATTCCACCGTCCCGCTAACCCCGTATGCAGTTGCATTTATTGCAGCCGATCGAAACGAGTTTGCGTTCGTCACGTAGCGGCGAATAACATTTGTCGGCACTTCGCGTCTATTTATTTGTTACGTGACCAGCTGGACGCTCTCCTTTGTTTTTCGAACGCGCTGAAAAAGTGCATCGCCAACGCTGCATCGCAGTGCCGATAAATATAATGAAATTAGAATGAATGTGCTTTACGAAAATTATAGAGATAGCCAAGGCAAATTCCTTGATTTTCGGGACACCCTGTACAGATCCTCCGGGAATATTTAGCATAAGTGCATCCCGAGGTGCATCCCTGCATTCTTCGTTCTCTCCGGCGGGCTCGAAATATTTGGTCGCATGATCCGCTGCACTTTGGCCAAGAGGGGCCGCAACTGCAACTGCATGAATATTCAGAAAAATGCATCGGGAATTCAGGCGGTGGACGTGCGGGACGCTTCGTCGGGCTACGAAATTATTTAACACTGTTTAACGTTAAACAATGAAAAATGCATCTGATAAAGTGCATTATAAAAAATGCATTTAACATTACGACCTGCTATCGATGATACCGCACGCGTTAGCTATGTAGGACAGCGAATTTACAAGCCTCTCAAAAGTACCAGTGCAGTCGCATTCGATTTGTGCGTCAATGAATGTTCGTAAAACTGCATACAATAATTCACACGGGTGCATCGGTCTCTGCCAATAATAAAGCAATAAAACGACACTCGACTCCAATGAGTTATTAAGGTCAAATCGAATCGTCGCTAACGAATAATTTTAATCCCAAGATAATTGCAAAATTTTCATCGTGAAAGTGCATCACTCTTATTCATTTTATTACTCTTCCATCTCCGCATCAATAATTCAATGATAAACGACCCGCAGACCCGTCATTTAATTCGCTCGATACGCGGACCGAGCGTTTCTCATTATCAACCGATCAAATGACCTGCATCGCTCGAATGCACCGGCGATGCACTTCCGCGAAGAAAATTCTCTCGTTACTGCTTGGCTATCGCAACGGTGCATCGCGATGCACGTAAACGCGTATGCAGCCAGAGATACGGTCGCCACCCCCTCAGTGATCCCTTCGGATGCATTTTATTTTTTATTTTCAAGACGCTCTCGCACGAGCGTGACTCGTTCACAAAAAAAAAAAAAAAGAAACTGCAAACTGTACCCCTCGATTTTTCGCTGGGGAACAAAATTTAATTGATACCAATTTTATACACGTATAAATATATGACGGACAATTGGATACGATTATATGGAATTAATATTGTTCTTTCTTGAAATTTTTATTAATTCACGCTAAAGATAATTTTTTATCAGCCCCCCCCTCCTCCCTCCCCCTCCGCCTCTCTCTTCTTGGGGAGGGCCTCGATTACCCTCTGATTCCCTTTTTTTTTTTTTTTTTTTTTTTTTCATTCAATAAGCGCTGCGTCGTTATTCGTATATTTTTTTTTTTCTTCCGTTTCCACGAAATGCATAATTATATTTTAAAGCACCCGATGCACTCGGAAATAATCCATCCACTTCACTGCGCTTTGTTCGAGCGGGACCGTTCACTTCTGATAAGAGCGACTTACACGTGTTCGCGGTAGGAAAGATAATGTCTGCCGAGTTGGCGACATTTTGGTATATTTAATTAAATATTTCTTTTCCAACGTTCATTTTGTTCTTTAACTCTTCGCGGTTTTATCGGAGGACGCTTTGGGATTATGAGAATGAAAATGCATTTGGGACAAATTACGACGTATATGCCTCTCTTTGTCTTTACCGTAAAATTGAACGATTACGTAATGATTTTGGATTCAGCCTGTTCGCGGGCTAAATATTGAATTTTTGAAAATTTTCCAAAAAAAATTGTTTATCACTATTATCAATATTTTCCAAATTCTCGGCGCGACCTGTCAAGAGCGTCGTCTCGAGGCAGTTTCATAAGGATTTCCTGAAATCCCCATTTGTAATTCAGGCGAAAGGAGGCGAGATCGGATGTGTAAATATGAAAAGGAAAAAAAAAAAAAAAAAAATGAAAAAGAAAAAGGCCGCGTGCCGATCCACGTCAGGTATCGAATCTGTACGTACACGCATGGTTAACGTGTCTGCCTTATGGGGAAGCCATGGGGGCCCATGGGGGTATCCGCTTACCCATAAGAGGTTCGGGCTCGGTCGGAGTGTAGGTCGTAAGGTGTAGGTGTAGGTACAGCCGGGAGACTCTCCCTTCGCGAGGAACACCTGCTCCTCAGGTATGCGAGATCCTTTCGATCCTTTCGAGCGAGGCTGAGCCGGATTTCTGCCGCAGATTTTTCACCCGAGCATCATTCCTGCAGGCAACTTTCGATACTTCTACAGGTAGATCCAAGCGCGATGGTCGAATATAAATTTCACATTTTTTAATCGATTCACGACGGAATCCAAAAACTCGCTCACGCACAAATGCAACGGTGCATCGAACTTTCGATATATCTTAAATCCATTGGATCCAGCAATTGTCTGTTTAAATAATGGATATTTTCAAATAGCTATCGATAAGCGCAGCGATCGATCGAGATACGTGAAATATAAATTTTAATATAAAAATAATTAGTTTTCTAATTTGAATTTTTTTTTTTTTTCAAAATTTACCTACGGCACTGTCCTTCGATTGCACCGTAGGCGTGAGGTATGATTATAGGGTGTGACGATAAGTACGTAAGACGCCAGTATATGGATACCTGGATAGAGTGCAAGATAGGCGATGGGCGAGAGAGGGGGGGAGGGGGAGAGAATCACTACGAAACACCTGCCGACCGGGCGTACGGCCAAATTTATTTTTAAACCCGTCATCTTTTCGTTTCTCGCGCCTCGCTGCTGCATCTTGGGATGGATGCTGTCTCTTGATCTCTTTCTCTCTCTCTCCCTCTCTCTCTCTCTCTCTCTCTCTCTATTTTTCCTTGTTCCATCTTTTTCTTTTTTCTTCTTCTCGAGCTCAACAAGGAGATACAGTGCACACAGCCAGGGTTACGATCCCGAGTGGATTCTCTTGGGTCCCTTTGGGCCCCTCGGGGCCCAAAATCTTTAACGAGTTCGCTGGACAGATGTTGCTCGGGAATCCCTCTTCTCCCCTCCCGCGCCGCCCCCCTAATTTCTCTTTTTTCTTTTTTGTTTTTTTTTTACTATCTCGGTCCCTGCCTGCCTCCTTTGGCTGCCCACTTAGTCCTCGCTATGGCGCAAGAGGGAGCCGATCTTATCCCCACGTAAACGAAGGACTTCGCTCCCGTGTATTATGTCTTATCAGATTACGGTATCACGTACGGCTGCAGTCTTATCACTTTTATTATTTATACGACGTTTCGTTATTCGGAATTTCTTTCTTTTTTTCGGTCACTGGGTCTGACAAGTCTGGACACTGTTACTATATTGACCATAGGCGATAGTTTTTCACGGTGTTGATCATGACGTACTGATAAGGATCAAGCATTTAACTCGGGGTTCATATTCCTTCAGGTTCGCTTCTGCATTTATCCCCCTGAAGGCTTAGAGGGGTTAACCACCCTGTGTCCATCGGTTATGGATGCCAGCAACAACAGCAATGCGCTGGGCTTAAAATTCTCCAGTTGATGTGGACAGCCGTCTGGTTACGTTCCGAGCGTTCCACTAGTCAAACAATTCCACTGAGAGGGATTGTACCGAGTGTTGGTCGGTGTACTGCTGACTTCCGGTATTGTTTTATGGATTTTTTTTTTCCCCTCTTACGGCGCTACGTATATTTTTTTGGACTTTAGCTGAGATTTGCAGTTTATCACTCCGCCACCAATTCTCCGTGATTCGTTATCGGTTCACGTATTCCCTATTGTTTGAGGAGTTTCCCACTAGCGTGTCTATGCGGAATCGCGTTTCCATAGCTATTGGACCCGATTCTCTGTCTCTTCGTGCCGGAGCCGCTTTGAAAGTCTGCGTGATAAAGGGTTACGATTTATCAAGCGACGCCTACACCTCGGAGGTGAAGGTACTTTACGGGGGGTTGCACCTTTGACAATGACTCCGTGATTAATTGCTACGGGGTTGGTACACGAGCCGAGAGATTGGGAATTGCTATTCGTTATTGGAGCCACCCCCCTTCTCTTTGGAGAGGGTATACACTTATCTATTGCTTGCGACCTCCTTTCTTACCCCAGAGCGATTTCTCGCCTTTCACTCACCGACAACCCCCTCATTGTTGCTTATGCGTATAGCTTGGTGTACTGGAGTTGCTGGATTCCAATTTTCATTTTACGCATCGACAATTCCGGGAGTTTTGAAGTTTCGTATTTATCGTCACGATCTGTTTGGGTTACTCGATACTGATTTACCATGGGATTTGGACAGTAACTGGAATTGCTTCGAACGCAATTCCATGATATTGGAATTGCGCTGTTTTGCCCTCGTGGAATATTTTTATTCGAGGGTCGAAGCTTGAGAATATATTAATTCGTAGACGGTGAACGAGCGCTCGTTACGTATACGTTGGAATTGCGAGAGTTACGCAATTCCATTATCCGTAATATATTTTTTCATTATATACTCTTTTTTTTTTATAAGAAAAGATAAAAGCACGTCAATATTAATTGCGAAATGGTGCGGTTACTTTGTTCTCTTAGAATTTACCGTGAAATTCCGTAATTATTTTACGCTAAATTAAATACCAATTCCTATCGGAATGACTTTTAAACTTTGTTTCGCTTGTTTTTAGGTGAGTACCAGTCGTCACCATGTTACCATGTGAATTGGCCTTGCGAAATTCCACGTCGCGTCTCCCTCACTGTCCCTGTAAATGGTAAGACAATTACGAAGAATCGTGCTATGAAATTCCATGGCGTTTAACGAGGATAATTCAATCTTTTTTTTTTTAATACTTCCTCGTCCGCGTGACCTCGAACCTGCCCACGTTACCGTACAAGAAACACAGCGTACAATATTGAAATATACAAAGATTCCTATACAAAAAGTCCTCGCAACTCCTGTTTCAAACTTTCCAGACGACTAAAGTTTACCTTGTTCCGCGTACATGTATATTCGCCGTCTCATCTGCATACATTGACACCACACAGAGGGAAGATCGAGGAAATTTTTTTTTGCATAAAATCATTTCGCACCCCCGATACATTTTTTCGCTTTAAATTGCCAGCTTGTTCCGCGTATGTTGACACCGACTGTACTTTCACCGAACACGTGCATTTCGTAAGATTGCACAATCACACGTGAACCTCCTGTGACGCTGAAATTAGTACGTCAGTCTGATAATCGCCAAGTGCTCGGAAATTTCACAAGGTGCGATAAGGAATGCGGGAGGAACGTCGAGGGCAGGTTAAAGAAAAAAAAAAAAAAAAAAGGTTTTAACACGAGACTGAAAAGTCTTACGAGCTTTGTATTCGCGCCCGAGCGACAAATATCGCGGCCACCTGACGGACCCGAGGAAACTCCTGAAACCCGACGAGCCTCAACCGAGAAAGATCAAAGGTCAGAGGCACGCTGGACTCGAGCGAAGCTTCGCCAGGGTGATTATTCACGTGAGGTCGTACACGAGGTCGTAACGTTAACAGCCCTGGAATTATTACCATATGGCAATAGTATGGTATATCCGTTACCAGTGTAACAGTGGTACCAACAGCAGCCACCGGGGGCAGCTTTGGAATTGCGCGTAACCATAGCCAACAGCCTTGTACCCGTGCACCTTCGCCATGAGCACAGACCTAACGTTTCATTATCGATCGCATGGAAAATAGCCTTGCAGGTTGGTCAACATGCAAGATTTTACATTAACCAGTATCGATCCTTTGGTTACGTTAAGCTACCCTCACAGCGTGTTTAAACCCTTTCGTGAGTTATTTTTACATTTTTTTTTTATCTCCGCGCTGTTGGCAGCACTGCTAATTGCGGAACGGGAAAGCATATTTTTTTCCGGGGAATTTCGTTGCGTGTTATCGGTATGAATTTACTGGAATTCATCTGGTTCGGATTAGGTGCGACTTTTTTTTTTTTGTTTTTTACGGTTGGCGACCCTGTCGGTAATCCTAGTGGCGGTATGACTGGCTGCTGGGTGTAAGTAATGCGAAAGCTGATAGTCCCGCCTTCCGAGATGTTTATTTCGCATAAGTCTAGAGTTACTGTAAACTCTGGCTCCTGCGAACAATGGCTCCCATCCCGTGGCTCCTTCATGGGCCTTGCAGTGGTGGTAGGGCCCTTTTGCCGTTCGCTCGGAATCTGCTAACCGTGACTGGGAGACGTATCCTGTTACCTTCTCGGCAGGGAGATCTGGCTTTATGCAGGGGGAAACGCTATCTTGGAATGGACTGTATCGGGGAATGTGGGGGGGGGGGGGAGGATAGAGGGGGACAATTTCTTTTAAAAGCTGGTATAACTTTGAACCGACCTTATGTTTTTAAGGTAAATTAGGGAATCGCGAGACACTCGAGACGATTTTTGCCGATGCAGCGTTTGTTTTCTATGGGATTTTTTTTTTCTGATCGTCTCTCGTCCAGCATCCCTTATTTCGAAATCTTCCTGGACCACTTTTCCCTTTCGCCGAGACTTAATCGAAGTTTTCTTACTTGGCTGATCGCTTCTCTCGTCGTTTTTCTAGAATTTTACAAGAAAAAAGTTTTTCTTTTTTTTTCTTTTTTTTTTTTTCCACTTTCCTTAAAACGTTTTTCCTCTCGCCCATTCATCTTCGCGAATTCTTCGCTATCTCCGCTACCAGGCTGCGTGGGATACCCCTCGCGTTGCCATTAAAAGTTACTGGAATTAAATAAACGGAAAATACTCGAGATCCTCGAAGTTCTGGGATTCCTCGGCGATCGAGAGAAATCTGAAAGTTCTTTCGACTTGCACAATTGATTCGTTTCATTTTACGTGCTTCTCGCGTCTGCGTTGCTTCTTCGTGATTTATTTCGAATAACGAGAATTAACGTCAGACCTTTACACTTTTTTAAAATATATTTTTTTTCACGTTAGAAAAATGTCTATTTCTTTTTCTGGAAATAATTTTGAAATTTTTCTTCTACATTAAAAACGACAACTCGTGAACTCCCTGTGTACGTAGCAGATCGTTAATTACCACCCTAGCCCAGGGCTCTTCCGTTTCCGTCTCATTCCATAGTTTTTCTCGATTTTTTCGAATCGGCGCCTCAGAAAAATAAGACCGGATGTCGTCTTAACGGAAGTTGAACCAGTAGTCACCATCAGCGCCAGACGTCCAATAGGGAGCTTCAATTCACTTCCAAGTGCCAATAGCCGAGTAACAGAGGCTGGTATATCAACGTACCAACTAGCATTTAAATATACCTATAGCTCTACATATATATATATATATATATATTCCTAGAAAACGTCATGAACTTACCGTGAATTCCATCGGAATTCACCGTGAATTCCTTTCATCGTTCTCGCGGACTCCGGCTGGAATTTTCCTCATTTTGAAATCGATCCCACGACCCTGCGAGTAGGTATTTTACCTGAATGGGGTAAACGCGTGTCAATTCTCCGGATTCATTCGAATCTGCAACCAGACATCCTCCCCTCCTTCCATTACCGCACGAGTGAATTAATTAAAAAAAAAAATAGATACAGAAGAAATTCCCCAGACAGTAGACATGGAAAGATCGTGAAAAATTCTCTAGATCCATCCAGTAACTTTTTTTTCGCTGCCCACCCTGCGGAAACTTCGAATTTACTTTGGAAAATGTCGCGCGGTTTTTTTTTTTTCAAAAAATTGTACACCATCGATAGCCGTGCGCGTAATCAAGTAAAGGCAGGGCCAAGGTCATGGATAATTTCTCTAGGGAAATCAGGTCTACCAACTGTACTCGGGTTAGGAGCCATGTTGAAACAACATCCGGTTCCCTGTACGCCCTGCGCGACTAAGCCTGAATTCCCCCCAGCTGGATCCTCCATTTTTCTCTATGGTTACCCTCGTCTCTAGCGGAAAGATCTTCGCTCCGTAATTAGAACAGGGACGGCGACAGACGAACTGGATTTAGGGAATTTATTTTTGGAACCAGAAGTCCTTGGCTAGCATGGTTATCCGTGGTTATCGGTGCGGCTTGCGGTTTGACTTGGGTATAGAGAAGGAGGAATAGGAAATTTCAGGCTGTACCTGCGATTTTGAAAAGGTGCAGAGTCGAGTGGGAGAAATTTTGAAAAAATATCAAAAAGAAGATTTCGAAAAATTTTGCCTTTTTTTGTATCATTACTCCTGGTATACGTACTGAGGTATAGACGGTGACATCTTATACCTGGGTATCGACCCAGGTAAAGTCTGTAGAGTAAATATCGATCGACCCAGAAAACTCGAAACACGCTACCCCAACTGTAACGACAATTCCAATGAATTTATGAGTAAAAACGGGAAAAAAAAGGGTTCACTTTATTATTCATTAAGATTCGTCGACAACTGATTTTCCCCCTTACAGATAAAAACGACCTTCCACCTCCACCCCCCCCTCCCCCTCCCCCCTCGTATCTTTACGTGTTATTTTTTTAATGCAGACTGACATCCGTAATCTTTTTTTTTCTTTTTATCACAGCTGAACTTTCTCACGCGGCTGTACATGCTTGACATTTCTTTACGCGTCACGCGCACGCTGACGCTCGCACGTGGCGTTCAATTAATATATAGACAGTGTCAACAGCGAAGTGTCTCAACCCAAGATTCAAATAATTCACCCAAATACGGGAAAGTTACGTTTTCCCTTTATAGTTGGTCGTAATTGACGATTAAACCCTTTAATTAAAAAGTTCCAAGGAGAAAGTTCGTTTGGTGTATATTCATTTTCTTTAGTCCTCCAAAGACGTTTATGTGGACGTATAGCGTGCTAGTATACCTATAAAAGTTTGGGTAACTTTCAAAAAGCCCGCCTTTTTTCGCGCGATTCAAGGAACGACACTTCCGTTCTTCTTCGATCCACACGCAGGAGTCTGTTTTTTGAGCTCGAGAATATTTGCCTGATCGGCAAGACTCGATCGGCTCTCGTTAGGTTAGGTTATCTTTTTAGCCGAATGCTTTGACTCGGCCGAAGAGTCTTCGTAAAGAAATGGCAGCACGTGAGTCACGCGGGGCTCGGCTCTTGTTTGCGTCTGGAATTTGTTCGCCATCGTTTTGTCAGGCTGGCTACGCGAGCGATTGGGTTGGCGAGAGTGACTGCTGGAGAGAGAGAGAGAGAGATGGACGAGTCTTTCTGATTGTGAGTCAGAGAGTGACCGAGAGAGAGAGATGGGGAGTGCTGCGAGTGGAAGGGAGACAGAGACAGGGAGAGAGAGAGAGAGAGAGAGAGAGAGAGAGAGAGAGAGAGAGAGAGAGAGAGAGAGAGAGAGAGAGAG
>JARQTH010000401.1:13199-67621 GCA_030142595.1 Trachelus iudaicus | reverse complement strand
AGAGAGAGAGAGAGAGAGAGAGAGAGAGAGAGAGAGAGAGAGAGAGAGAGAGAGAGAGAGAGAGAGAGTAATAGAATGCCTAGACATATGGGTGTTTCGTGTAAGCGATTTCAAGTCTATCTAATATTTTTGAATTTTGGAAAAGGCCGAAAGGTAATTTTGTAAATTTTTTTCAAGTCTTAACACTCTTAATACTACGTACGATTTCTTAGCTGGGGCCTCTGACATGTACCGTGTGTTCATCAATTTACGTACTTTTAAAGGGGCTGATCGAACTTTCGATTCTCTGTACTGAGCTTCCGAAGTCTGGGAAAAATTTATTTGTAGGACGCTTTCGTATCTTCTGGTTAATGTTTCGCTACTGATTCCTGTGTATATTATGTATGGGTGTATACACGTATGTACTATATTCGAACGCAGCCAGTTATCAATGCCTCTTGGTTTTATTCGAACGTGAAATATATATTTATAGATAATTGAGAAACGCTAGAACGTATTTATCTGTAGAGGTTTGTATCATTTTTTCTCTCTCTTTTTATTTTTTTATTTTTTTTTTTTTTTTTCTTTCCCTTATATCCACTTCGTTTCACTTTTCCATGCACTTCACGAAGTGGCGCTCGGGGTCGAGACCTGTCGGCTTAGGTTGGAAATACCAGTAGGATTTATGACCGGGTATAAGGCCACGTATATGCTGGCTTGATTGCTACAAAGTGCGAAGAGAGAGAAAAAACTTTTTTTTTTTCAAATTAATTTTTTTTTACCTCCTTTCAAAAGTGGAACACGCGAGACTCGCTCAGAGGATATTTTGAATATTTATTACTGAATATTTTGTTTACCTGTTACTTTGACAATTTGCGGTTTTATACACGGTCGACTCCCTGGGGATGACTTTGGCATTGATCTTTTGTATTCCACCCGTCGAGGGGATGACGACATAACTTTTTACTATAGGGTGACTGGCAAATACGAATAAGAAAGGCTGGTAGGAAGAAGCGGTTCGATGCCTTGAAAAATCTTCACTTTTGTGGAAGGTTGTACGTAAACGTATACAGTGTGTTTATATTAACGTATTTTCTTGACTCGACACCGATAACGAAGATCCTGACCTAGGTCACCTTCGTGCATCCGCGTGCCAGGCGGGGGCGTCAGCCAATTCTTTCGACCAGCCGGCATGACCCGGGAGTTGACCCGGGACAGTCCCGACTGCGCCGAAACCAGAGCTCCACGGGAGCCTATAAGAAGGGACGGGCCAGGTCGACGGATTCGTCGCTTCTTGAGGACGCGTCAAATCTAAAAACGTCAACGGTAGGTTCTGATCTTGGGGGTCGCGCAGAATCAGCTTTGATAATAGTCAAATTCGGTAACTTTATCATTCCGATTGGTCGAGGTCCTTACGGCCGATAACTCTTATCAATTCCCTCGAGTCGCCCCCTTTAAACTTAATCTAGAGCCTTAGCGAATCGGTACGTAATTTTCTAAAATTCTCCACAGCCGTTTTTTTCGGGGCACCGGGTCACGGCTGAGCATCACAACTCTCAGCTCGGGTCAGGCGGGGTCATCCCTTTCCTTTAACCGTATCAAAATCTTATTACCGGTTGCTTATTGTTAGGCGCGATCATTTAAATCACAATTTCAAGTTTTCCCTGACGCGCCTTAAAGGTCCGTTCACACGTTTTCATATTTACTTAGGATTGTGCCTTCATCTACCGTGTTCCGGTGATACCCCCAAGCACCCCTCATTTTCAAGTGGATTATGTCCTTCTTCAGTGAACAGTACAGTTTTTGTATGCAGGGACTGTACCAGCCCCGGGGGTAGTTAAAATTAAGGGGTGTCGATTTCCACCACCCCTAAAGTGTCACAGCTTCGGCCGGGACCAACTACCATGCCAGGTTGGGTACAGTCGCGTCCAGTATCGTACGCGTAAATAGAGGGTGGGAAAATCCCTATGAACAAAAAAAAATGCAACTGGCTGTACCCTTGTGTCTATACCTAGTGACTTTCTGCCGGTCCTTGTTTACCCTGGCTATGAATTATTTTAGGGGTTGCATTGTTGTCGTCACGCCGTATTAGGGGTTGACTGTGGAAAACGTACAGTGGGAGTCTCGAGTGACGATTTTTCACGCCCCTTCAACCCTTAGTGAAGATTTTTTCAAGGAATGGCCCCACCAACCCTTCTCTTTTTTCTGCGAGAGTGAATAAAGAGATCCGGGGCAAAGAGGGGTTGTTTGTATAAGGGATGGTGAGTCGAGCGCGGTAGGAGGTGGGGTTCAAGGGGTTGCGCGAAATTTGCTGGATTTGCTGAACGAAATTGGCACTCTGCCGAGCATTGCAAAAATGCTAATTCCAGATTTACGCAAAATTCACCCCCTTCGTTGCTCCTTTTTTTTTTTTGTCCGTTCGCGGAATCTCTGGTCGCTTTGGAATCGAACGGATTAATTGCGAATTGCGGTAATCAATTAAATGCAAACGATTTTATCGTTTTTTTTTTTTTTTTCCCCAGTCCTTTCATCTTCCAACCCCTTGCGGTGCGTGACGGTTCCTTTTTAATTCTTTTTTTTTTTGCAAATTACGCAACCGTCCACGCGGAAAATCGAACGGCGAATTAATTTTCCACGATTTTCGCGATATCCGATTTCGAAATTTGGCTGCTGGCGCGGATTGTACTTTCGAGAGTATAATTGATTGACACTCTAAGGGTGGGTTTACATTATACCCACTGATTAAGACGGCTGAAATTGACGCGTTGACGTCAACTGAAATTTTACGTAATGACAAACAGACGCGCGACAATACACAACAGTCTGTCCAAATAACTGACGAAGTTTCGAGTGTATTTTTTTTTCAAAATTTGCAAAAAAGACACGATCGAATTTTTCCATCTTTAGGTAAAATCGTCTCGCCCGTTAAAAATATCCAATGATTTCACAGTCGATTCTCAAATTGCTTTTAGTATTTCAAAAAAAAACATTGTTCGATGGCCTTTAAAAATATGAAAAAAAAAAAAAAAAATAATAAATTCTAGACGTCCATTAAATACAATTTACGTCCACAAGATCTCACTGTACATTTTCAGTACGCATTATTACGTAACACGCATGTCTCGAAGTACCGGCTGATTACATAATCGCGAGCAATTCGACGTTTACCTGAAAGCGCAAAAATTTCTCGTTCCGCGAACAATCCACATTTCCGCGATCCCGTAAACGTCCCTTCGTTTTCCTGCTGATTTCATTGGACATGGCCTGCGTGACACAGTTACCCATACGAATCTATAACCAGACTAAAGAAAAGCACGGGAACCACCTATGGCACAGAACACATATGCTCGTACGTGAATCCTATGCATATAGTATATGTCTGGTAACTCCGGTAACATAGTGGTAGCAGGGACTGTACGAGTGAAAAAAAATTGCACGTAATGCAAATAATGCATATGTATAAATAGTACAGATACGTCATAAAGGATTGTTCTTATCGCCTTAAAGCAGCATGCCTGGTCCATTTGATGTTCCTACGGTATAACGAAATTCGATCTTCGCCGAATTGTCAGATGCAAGATAAGAGCCACTGATAAGACTGACAGGAGGCACAGGGGTAAGCAGCACGCGTCAACGTACGCTATTTCGTGTGAACTAAGACACGCGAGGGACGTCGAAAAGTCATTGGACTCGAAATACACGTGTGAACGAGGCTTAAGGGGAATTGGCAAATGCAACGCAGACACTGTATGTATGTCCATAGTGCAGGCAGATAGGAGGACACTGTATATTTAGGCATAGGGAAAACACTGGTTATTACTGGCAGGGGAAACAGTGCGAACTGTGCCAGACTGAAATGCCTGCCTATAGAAAGGTACAAAGGTAGGACAGGAGCCAGACACATCGGAGTGACGTCATCCCACGTGTCTTATTCCGGGAACGTTCTCGCGCTTTAGAAACGACCCGAGTCCCACCGACAGCTTTTGTTGTTCACGAGTGGAGTTTGCAAAAGCTTCCAGCTACCTGTCACACGTGCAAACGTATATCCACATATGTGCTTGAGGACGTTACATACTGGGTTCTTGTGTATACGTCATCGGGTATTGGAAGCAGTATGAATTTATTTTATTTTCCTGCTCACGGAACTGGTATACCGTGTGTGCTATCTCGGTTTGGAAAAACGAATTTTTTTTTTGACAGGCTGGTGACAGTGGAGCTTTTTTTTTTAATCAGTGATATAGGTTGATACGGTTTACGAAGATTTTAGGGTTGTTACTGTAGGAGGGTATGTACCGGGTGGACACGCAAGAAATTTGATGTGATAAGGTATGAGGGGTGGGGGTGGTGGTTAATGAAAAAAAAAAAAGCGAAATTCCTCGAGAAAAGCTTCGAGCCCCCCGCCCCCCTCGAGGGTAGTGACTTTAACCTGGGTAAATAGGTCGACCACGGGGCGTTTATCTTTAGCAGAAATAACAGGGTTCGCTGTGTTTTACGAGCATTAAGGTTCCCGCTGGCGGACAGAGATAATAAACGCAAAGCCAACGCCGGCCATATTCAACCCCATGAAAGGGACTGAAAATCCCCCTCCAGTATACGGCCCTGTGTCAATTTCAAAGGAGTTACGCGGCGAGGGGATTTGGAAAAAAATTAGCTTTGATAAATATTTTTGCAAAATGTGTACCGACGGTGTTAAAATATTTTTGATTAATGAAATTCTGATTTTTCTTTGTCACGTGTCAGGTCGTAATTAATGGAAATTTATCTTTAATAGATTAGGTATTGTCGATTCGTACGTGGCTCCCTCTGTTTCCGGTTGCGCGTCACGAAAATTCTGGTCTGCGCATCCTCTACGCGTGGGAATTTTGATTGCTCGCAGGGGTAGTGTGTGTGTGTATATATATATCTAGGTAGGCTACGTGCTTACCTGGGGCACATTGTGGACGCGGCTTAAACCGTAATTTGACTAGGGCCATTAGCTGGCTAGGGACGTTAAAGATGCCTGGCTTAAATTTCGTCGCGTTTCGCGCTACGCCAGGACTCGAATTCCTTGCGAAATTGCGAAGAGGGGAAAGAGGGGAGTAAGTAGCGAGGTCATCCGACTCGATATAAGATTAGAGGGAAGAAAGCCGTATTGTGTTTGAATGCAAGTTTTGAAACTGGGTGTATAATGATTGCGATGGCGGGGGGGGGCGGGGGAGTTTTTGCAATATTGCAAAATTTTTAACTTGATATTTATTGACTTTTTTTGGGAGAGATTCATTTTTGAATTTGGCAAATTTATTATTTTGGCACTGATTTTTGCATTTCTTGTATCCTACTGTTAGGTTTGATCGGTTGGTGTGTTTTTGATTTTTATTTTTTTTGAGTTGCTTTGGTAAATTAACGACGATTCATTGAATTCGCACGTAATTGGATCGTTTTGAGGTATTGCGATTAATATGCATCCACGTGCGTGCACATGTGGCGATGCATCCTCGCGATCATGAACGCGTGACCGGTTGGCTAATAATGGCGAGTTTGCCGAATAATCGGGGCTCGGGCGAATATTCCGTGCGAAATTTTCGTATATTTCGGGCAGGAAACGATTTCGCGATAAGGAGACTTATTATTTCTGGATTCAGTGAATTTTATATGCGCTGCCGGTTGCGTGTAACGGCAAATTGCACTGGGCTTTTATGCATTATTAATGCCCAGTGAAATTTGCATTGAGGATATATCATGGGAATGCGAATTTTTCAATTTTGAACCTTTTCGCTCGTGTCGCTTCCATGGGAATTTTGAAGATCGTGCAAAAATTTTGGGAAAAAAATTGTCTAGAATCAGAATCTCTTTTTTTTGCGAATAAATAATCGATTTGATTTTTTTTTTACAAAAGTGTCTCTCACTTTTATTCTGCTGTCACGTGTCAATGTGAGCGAGCATGCCTTATTTGCAAGGGAAATTCGCAATTGAGCCTGCAAGGGTAGGTTAGATCTTTTTTTACGAATTTTTTTTTTGCGTGCAAATATTTTTTGGCTCTTTTTTTCATCACGATTATGCACGTCCGAGTAATTAACGATTTTCGACGGAGAACCCAGTCGACTCTCGTTGAATATTTAAAAGGGATCCGCCCTCGTATAATTTGCAGCACATCCTTTTACGTGCGAATCTACGAATTTCGCGAGACTCACGCTTCACGGGCCAGAGATTCGCGTTAAGTATTTAAGCGGGACCTTCGACGTCAAGCGGATTCCCGTCTGTCGTAATTTCTTGGCATCTGCTGTAATAATCATTAGAAATCGATCTTAGCTAATTTTAATTTAACTTGGGAAGCAAGTGTTGCGAATTCGTAAAAATATTGGCAAATTCGTCACCGGGGAAATCGCAAACTGGCTATTGGAATTTCTGTACACGCAAGACTGGGGGACTCTTGTACATGGGAACTCGTATCAAGCTGGCCCCTTCGATGTATATTTTATTCGACAGACTGTCATACGACTTTATAATAATAAAAATTGCAATAACAGGGAAAATAGGCTTAATGGCATTTATACTTTTTCGCGAAAATAATCTATTCGTTCGTCCCCGAGACACAATTAGGATTCTGTCTGGCTCCTTTGTCTCGCTGGATAATTTTATTTGAAAAAAAATTCAAAAGTGCCAACCTGCCGCGACTAAACGAAATGAAAGCGACAAATTTCATCATGGTAATGCTTCAACTTGCTAATTGTATTTGGTATTAAATATTTTTTTTTTTTTTTTTCACTTACGTTGACAGTCTGTGTATATTGTTGATGGCCGGTTACTTCGGGAGACTTCGGTTAAAGTCGGAATAACTCGGGTTCGCGTACGCAAGTGTTATCTCGAAGACGACCAAGAATTTCCATAGAGACACGAGGCGTTAAACGCGACTAGGAAAAGTTTCGTTGGAACGAATTGTCACCAAGTTGGTAACAGTGCTGGTTCTCTCACTGAAAACTTTTTCCATTTCAAGAAAATTTCGAATTTTTCTTTCACCCGGCTTTACGTTCTTAGCTCCTGTATCTGTACTCGTGGGTAGTTCATGGCTTTGAAACTTTCCAATTTTCCCGTTCCAATCGGCAGTTTTCCATTTTCTTGAAAAAAAAAAAAAAAAAAAAAAAACAACAAAAAACTACCAAGCAATGGAAACCTAAAGCCAATCGCTTCTCGTGCTTATTTTTTTTGTATTATTTTCTTTTTTTACAATTATTTTCGAATTAAATCGGAAGATTCTTGTATTCTTCTTCCCACGTTTTTTATCTTTTTATTTTTTTCCTGAATTTTCTTTTCTTTTCGCCATCCCACTAGAGCTGGATAAAATTCTCTTGATTTATAGGAAAGTGCCCGGGAAAACGATTTCACCTTGTCCCATGATATATATATATATATATATATACGTGCTATATATGCAAACCCTGACTATATATAGATATACATACCAAGGAGGGCCGTTACTGTGTATCTTGGCTGGATTAAAGGAGCAAGGATTAAGAGAGGTGCAGGATTACGGGTGAATGGTGATGATAGAGAAAAAAAAAAAAAAAAAAATAAAGATCAAAGTGGGAAGAAAAGAAGACGGAAGAAAAAAAAAGAGAATAAAAATAAAATGAGCGTTATCGATGGACGCCCAGACGGAAGGCGTTTATCCTTGGTTGTTCAGGAAGCGAGCTTTTCCCTCATTCTCGTCCTTTTCCGCTTTTCACTATCCTGGAAAGTCCTTTGGCATGAGTTCAGCCTGGACGACCATCCTCAACTCTCCCTCCCCAAGATCCTTAACGATTCCCAGGCAGCCCCAACAGCTCCCGGCACTCGGTCCACACTCCTGCAGGACTTCGTTTGATCCTTGGCGTCGGCCAGGCGTCGTTTTCTCCGTGTCCTTCCTACGTCGAATTACTTGCCGACTATATCCACTGCGAGCCCATTAAATCTGCGTATCTCCTCTGCTTGCTTTTCGAAAATCCCGTTTCCGTGCACTTGACACTTTTTTTTATTTCCCCAAATTTTAATTACACTTCCGGCTATTCCAATTTATCGATCGTTCGCTGTACACGCGTGTGTACGATCACGCGTGACGTTAGGCGTTCGAGACTGAAAATTTTTTTGGAAAATTTCATTTAAAAAATTTGAATTCGATAACAGGTACAATTTCGCTGTCCTGCCCGCGGGCAGGGGATGAAATGTGCTCTTTCCAATTTTCGTGCAAATTTTTATCGACCGACACAATTTTCCTGCAATTTTCCTCAATTTCACGAAAAATGCATCCCCCGTAAATTCACCATCCTATACTTTCTTTTTTTTGACTTTTTTTTTTTTATTTCCAAACCTTTCTTCTGGACCAACTTCCATTTCTCCCTTGGTCTAATTTTTTTTTTTTTTTGGTCTTTCGTTAAATAATCGCAATTTATCTCGAACGGCCTGCTAAAAATTTCCGATGGGCAGCAAGAAAATTTCACGTCTGACGGAAACGAAACGCGCGCCGACACTTTGTACGTATTCCTCAGTTAGAGGGGTAGTTCGGCCGGGCTCGTTCTAAGGGTGGTTTCAAGTTTCTCGTGAAGGGCTCCGAGCGAACATTTCCTACCCTTCGAAAACTCAGGATCAGGGCACACAGCGAGAGTACGTACGTACGTACCAGCAAACTCTAATACCACTTTGTATATCTATATCGTACGTCTACGTTTCCTACTGTCTGCTATTTACTCTCCGACGTCTCCTGTCATTTATTTTTCTCTATTTACTCCAGCGCAGTCGAGCTACGTCCTTAGGTTCACGCTCAGGGGACTCTTGCGACTCTACGAGCAATACGAAAGGTGGCCCCTCGCATAGAAGCACGGGGCGACCGTAGCCTCTTGGCACTGCCCTGACAGCATCAAGGAATCTATATACGTTTCATTGAAAATATTCATTTTTCTTTCATTCATTTCATCGTGAAATATAATACGGATCGCGATGCATTAACTAGATTCGCTATGCGGTTTCGTTTTAATATTTTTTTTATCAATTCCACCATCATTGTGAAATAAAATTTCACATGCGGAAAATGAAAATAATAAAATATGCCTCGCGAACGGTGTAAAAAATACGACGGTGACAAATATGTAAATGAGCACGTGCGTTCTTATCGGATCGTATTTCGGTGAAAATTGATAATAGCATTTGACTAAAGTTCAATTTGAATAACAACAACAAGTATATGTATAATACATATACATGTGTATATATTTATGTATGCTGAGATGATTTTTCGTGATCGCGTATGGCGTGCGGATGCATGGACGAAGGGTGAACGGCCGAAGGTGACGTAGGTTAGTTTTTGGATTTTCGTTATCGGTGTCCAATTGAGAAAATACGTTTATATATATATATGTGTATATATATACGCGTTCAGTAATTTCCGAACCCATATAGACACAATCCATACTGTTTCTGTTTACCCAGACACGTCGTGTTAATTTCCGTTTCTCTCAATATCTGTACGTACGAGTCCTCGTATTATCGAGAAAAAATTTTTTTTCTCTCAAAACGTCAAACTAAAATTTCCTGGCGGCAAAAATCGACGCTCGCTCGAGCACACGACTGGCATCGAGGTCGATATGAAATCGATAGCCGATAATCACCGTAGATAAAGGGAGGGGATGCATAAGGGGCGAGGGGGGATCCGGAAGTCACGAGCGACCCTTAAAAACCTTTAGCTTCCGGCCTTTTCTCGTTGTAACTTTTGACCCCGAAGAAAAATTCAAGCAAGTCACGAGAACACGAAATAATTGATTTTCACGTTTTTTTTTTCTTTTTTTTTTTCTTCTTTTACATTGTCTGTCTATTTTGTACTTTTTCTCTTTACCACGTCCTGCAGCCTCTGCGACTAACCGGAAGTAGCGCGAGAGCGGGAAAAAAAATGAAATTCAAATAAAACAGGATACAACGGAACAAGGCGAGACAAAGAGCAGGAAAAATTAATTTTCGACTACCATTTAAAGGAATCCCGTATGAATGTCCCTTTTTTTTTTTTTCGTATTTTTTTTTCTACCCCTTTGACGAGCAGTATCAATTTTAATCCGTCCTGGTGACGTTTCGATAATGCATTTTTTTTTACTCGTTTCCCCCCCCTTGCCCCCTATTTGCATCCCGACGCCAGACGTCCACGCGTCCGTTCTCCATTTTTCGTATCCATTGTGTCCTTGAACCGCCGTACCAAATGATTGCACCGTTACAGCGCAGTCGGAATTGCATTTGGACAGGACAATGGACTGTCCGAAAAAAATCTGCGGTTTTATCGAGGTTCCGTTTCAGGGATAAAAAAGTTGTACGATTTTTTAAAATATCGATACGCGTTAGCGATATAAATCTGGGATAGACAAACCAACAAGGGTAAAGGCAAAATTTAAATAAAAAAAAAAATTCAGAACAGATTCGTTCATTGGTTCGATTTGGAAATATGCAAGTGAAAATTGCATCGTTATCGGTGAATAATTTTTACGCCGTAAACAATAATTTTGTCGTTCGATTAACGATAGAAACCGCGATGCGACTATGCAATTCGATGACGCAATCCCCGCCATTGTCTAGTTGCATATCTAGCGTGTTATCGGTGTACTCGAATTATATAGAATATATATATATATATATATATACTAATGTAAACCCTTGTAACGAGCAATTTATTTATGAAACATTGATTCGGAATTTCATCTACTATCTAGCTATGCAAGCATGCACTCTGGCTGGTTGCATAATCCGACTCCGGCCGGATTGGGAGTGTGTGGTGGCGGTGGTCGGTTTGATGCATCGTTGCATTATCGGTTTTCGATTACAGCCCTTGTCCTTTGTCACTTGCAACCCCTTTCTCAGGGGGTTCCCCTCTATTATACCGGATCGAGGCTCTCGATGGAATTACCTAAAACCGTCTCAATCGGGACGTCATTGTAGGCTTTGAAAATTGCATAATGAACCGATGCAATTTTTTACAGATAATCTTTAAGCTGCGTATCCTCTCGACTTTGCCGATAAATGCGCATCTTGCGAGTAGTTGCACTTTTTTTAAATCGTCTAACAGTCGCTGGAGTTTTTTTACTTAATTTTCCTGCTGCAGATTTCGAGTCCTCAAGGTCGATGCACGTTAAATGCATCTCTGTCGGGAAACCGCATTGAAATCCCACTGCCCGATAAGACCCTTATCTCTATTCGCCGACGATAACAACGACCCCTCGTGCAGCGACCTCTGTACCTTAATGCCGATTTTTATCAGTTTTATGTACGCGCCCTGGTTCCGATACGGCGTTACGTAATACTTATTTCGAGTTTCACTGATAAGCGCCAATCAGGGCTATAAAGGTGTGACATTGAGATATCGATTTTAATTACGATTGTGCCAATCGCAATTGGTGGACCCGATTAAAGTAATCTCGATTATAATAATAATAAAATTTTTATAGAAAGCGGCCGTGATAATAAATATTATGTTAATATAATTAATTGATATTTGACAGGAGTAAACAATCTCGGGTGATAACGCGTCTATGATAATTTATACGGCCTTAACCCGGGGATGTGTTCTTATCGATATTGCCCTTGGATATAATCCCTGTTTGCTTACTTGCTCGAGGGCTAATCATCCCTAAAACACATGTACCAGTCACGTGGTAGATTATCCCGGCGATAGAGTCCTTCAATGAAACTCTGGAGACCCTCGTGAATTCGTAACGCTTCCTGGCCTTTCTCTGGCAATCGTGTACGGAATCTGAGTGGGATTCGAGTTACGCCGAATTGGATATATACATAGTCCACACGCGATAATACGTTGTCAGTATGTATCGGAGTTAGATCCCTTCGACAGGGGTTGTTTTTTTTTTTTGGCGCGGGGAGTTGAAAACCCGTTCGGGCGTATCCACAAAAATTACCCGGACGTCCTAACGAACCCACGCTCGATCGTTGCCAATAATTTCATTGCACCTGTGAACTGCACTTGTTTGCTCTCGGCGACTCTACGCGGTTTACCTGCTATTTTCGTTTATTGGAAGTGAATTTTAACGGGCGCTGTCATAGCTGCTTCGCAAGTTCGTTTTTCGTGTGAATTAGCCGATAGGACCAACGCTCTGAAGTTGGCTTCGCAAAGAGCGCCGACATCACGTCGGTAGGTCTCGACGACTCGCTTGCCAGTACTTTTTTCATTGGGTACTCGGGATTTGTATTTTTCTCTCTTTCCGCCAGAGGTCAGCACTGTCGGCTCTTGATTGACATAGTCCCGGGTCTAATGAACTGTCTGGTAATTGGGAGCGAAGTGAGTCACGTGTCCTGCTGATGTTGCTAATGGACAAGATAAGGTTTCCCGTCGTGCCTCTGTAAACGTTTGCGATAACGTCGCCGTATCCCACTTGATCCAACGTTCGTCCCAAGGACCCTGGGCTGTCCGGTTACTTGCATACCTTCCCTCCTGCCTGTCCGGCTGCAAACTTACCCCGAAATCCTTTGTGCATTAGGCCTCCCGTGTAATTACATCCTGTGTCCCGGTACAGTGGCTTGACAATGTACCTTTCAGCTAACACAGACGCTAGTCCTGCCCACTAATGGAACCATTTGGATCCCGCACCCTGGCCATCACGGACCAGGACCTCCTTTCCGTCTCCTACAATATTCAAGGCTATTATTGGATTATCCTTGCCTCCTGCCCATTAGCCGTGCTTGGGCGTAGCAAAATGAACAATTTTTCTTACAGGATATACCAAGTTTCCATTAGTCCATATATTTTGTGGCCTCGTGTCCTGCAATTTGACGTTATCAGTGAACTTGTACAGCGGACTCGTTATCAGTAAGACAAGAATAATTTTTTAAGGACACTTACGTGTACTTGAACATGGATAAATTTTGTAATTTTTTAAATAAATTATAGTCCTATCCTTGTTTTCTTATTTCATTGGAAGATCTTGAAGTTGGCTCTCCCGAAGGATCCTGGTGGTACTGGATCCTCGAGATGGCGTCCTGGCTGGCTGGGGAGGTCCTGGAAGTTTAGTAGCGGTGTGCGGCATCGGGTATTGATTGAATGAGAAGGGTGTGGGAAATGGGGTGCGCAGAGGGTGGAACGAGGAGAGCAGCGAGAACGAGAATGAGTACTTCACGGACGTCCTACGCCATTGTGGTGTTTGGGCTCCTTCGGGATGAATTCTGAAAGTCAGAAGGATCCGAAAGTAAAGCAGGATCATTCGGATACAAAAAGGATCCTCTGGGAGGCGACACCGACCTTTGTCTTTAATTTCACTTCGTTTACGATTCTTCCCTCTCAGCATCCAACGGGTCCATTCCTCTCAACCAGACCCTTATCCGTACGTCCTACTCGTTTTCTACTGGCTGTATCTCTACTTCGCATCGGTCCAGTCACTTTCATTCGCTCGAGTGAAAATAACAGCAGCATCTTGGCTCCAAGTGAAATTGCGCCGTTGAAAGGTACCTGCGAATAAATGTTAGCCATTGATACACCTGTACACCCGTTATATATGGGTATAGTCAAATTTTACTTAGATCTTAGACGACTCTACGGGATACCGAAATATCTTAAAAATACTTGTGTTTTAAGTAAACAGACAGATTTGTTTTGTTTAATTTTTTTGTAATGAGATAACGTTAAAAAAAAATTATTTTGACGTATTCGATCTGCGCTGCGGGGCTGCTTGGGCTATTGAGAATTTTTCAAGTGGACCAGTACAGTGAGTGCTCGAGAAAGCAGCGAGATGGGCTTTCAGCGAATTCTTCCATCTCTTGTAGTTATTCCGATAGGAAATTCTCAAAGTGAATTCCAGGGAAATTTTACGGCGCCGTGCTTGCCGGGCACTGCCGGGCACTGCCGGGCACCATTCAAAAGTACAGTGCAGCTCGGCCATTCGGTTCGCCATTTAACCAAATCGAGATAGCCGCACGGTAGTGCACCGACGTGCTTTCATTTGCAGTTTGAATGAATTTCAAACAGCGCCGTCGTTCCACCCGTCCACCCTTAACGAGATTCCACGTTGCCGGGCTCTGGACCGCAATGCCCTCAAACCGCCCTAAAACCGGTACCACCCCCTCGACCGAAGCTAAACCAACCCCTAACTGCCTTCGCTCCAGTCAGCGATACGTTCGCCCGTATTTCCTGTCACGTCATCCTTGAGATTGGCGTAACGATTTCGTCCATTTTTAATTCGCAAAAAAAAAACCTCGCCCGGTTTCTTCGCGATCGTGAATTCTCGGCAAAAAATTTTTTGAATTCCTGCAAATTTCTAATTACCGTAATGGACCGCGGATCAATTTTTTCTTTTTCATTTTCATCCCTCTCGCCGATTTCTTAACAAGGAACGACCAGCCACGAGGGATAACAAAATCTCCCCGAAAAGCTCCGCGCTTATCTGGGATACGTAGTGGCAGGACGAAAAACGAAATAGGGTCGTAGGGTGAAAAGAAAAAAAAAAAAAAAAAAGACTAACGAAACCTTTTCGCAAGTAATAAAGTCAAGGGTTTAGCCGTAGTCCTCGGCTCGGAGTAAATGTTAAGTTACGAGAGAGTGCCTTGCCAGCTGACTGTAAACTTTATACTTTCCTTTAGGTCGTAACTTTAAAGGGTGCAAAAAAAAAAGCCGCACGAGCGAATCCTTGCGCGGAAGTCATTTTTTGGCACTGTTTTTTTTTTTCCTTTTTCTCTCGTGCAGTGTTTTTTTTTTGTTAATTTTTTTTAATTAAGGGATGCGTGCGGTCGGGAAGAATTAAAGTCCGGCAGACATTACCAGTAAAATTCAGTAAGCTTATTAACGAGGTAAACTCGTGATACTCGTGGAAACGCCATAGTTCATCCCTTAAGTAGGAAACCGTCGCGTCTGGATTAGGCGCGAAAATTCGAAGCACCCGCATCCATTTTCATTAGGTTGAACTTTGCGATATCCCTTTATTCTCTTTTGCTATATCCTCACCACCCACCTCCTCCCTCCTCTCACGGGGTTTCGTAATAGGGGTAGTTTAACGCAATCCTGGCCGCATATTCCCGACAATTAAGCAGCCAACCCTTCCTGTGAGATATTCCTAGCTGGTTCACGTGTCCTTAAGCTTCGTTCACACCGGAGTCACAAAACTTCCCGATGGTGCATACGCCTTGTACAAGATATATACTTATACAAGGCTCAAGATATACGTACATATATATAGGCATGGAGAATCGAAGTTATTTTCATCCCCCCCGTAAATTCGTTCCCATGAGAGGGACATTATATCGACTCTTCGTTTAATTTTCTCTGGCTATTTCAGTAGCAGGAAAATGGCGCCCACGTCCATCAAAAGCTCGTAGGTAAGCGCGCGACGGTCTCGTAACTCCCGCCGTTAAATGCGAAAATAAAGCTTGAGGCTATAGCGAGTCGCATTTACTGCTGCGTGCCTCGCGCTGCCATTTTGCATTTTATGTTCGCTCTGTAACTTCGCTCTTCCACCCTCCGCCTCCCCCCCAATAACTCCCATAACGTCCTACCTCAAGTCCTAGCCTTCAACTTTACTAGACCCTCCCCTCGCGTCTTCCGATAACGATTATTCCCCATCCCCCTCACTTTACCATCTTTTTTAATATTTCATAAAATCCCACGCGAAGCTTCCATCTCACGTTAAGTGAGGTTATGTGTTACTACCATTGCGCTTAAGCAGCTTTGTTCGGGATCTCTTATAAACTTATTCAAATTTTACCGCCTTTGGCACCGGCGTGCAACTTCGTACTGATTTCGATTGTTGCGCAGTGCGAAGCAGGCGTTATAGTGAACTTTGGCACTGGCCTGATCTACTTTGATACGTCGAATAAGACGCGTCAGATAAAAAAGTAAAAATTTCTATCGTTACTTCGCCATGCTAAATCTACCTCGAGTAATGGACGCGCGATAATATCACGTAAACTGTACTGCGGATATAAAGAGAGAAAAGGCATAACGAGTTACGTTGAACTTGCTTAAAATAGATTTGCAAACTTACCAGAACTTCGTACTATATCACGCACTTACTATAGTCAATTTCCTAGGACTCACCTATTGCGCTGTAATCCCCCACGTCACGGGCTGATTGTTATCGTTACGTCAAAATAAGTTTCCCGTAGACTAAACATTGACCGTTCCAGGTAAAAAAGAGTCTCTCGGGTACAGTCCCATGCAGCAGACCCACGAATGGTCCATCTTATAAGAAATAATTCACGGTCGCACAAGAAGATCCTCATCCGGGAACGTTGAGACAAACAAAGTATCAACGCGATCGGCCATTAGCAACGAATGATTTTCACGTACTCTTTTTTTTTCATTTCGTCTTACGTCGCACGTACCTTTTTGCCACGTCTTAAAAATAATAAACGGACGAGACCATCGAGGTTCTCACCGTAGAGTTAACGTTTGTCGTTGAGTTTGGTTATTTCGGGTGGCACGGGAAACCAATCCAAACAGTCCAAAGGAAAATAGAGCAATAAACGTGGATTAAGGCTCCGTCGCTACGCAAATAGCACAAGTTCAACGACAGACGCGTCACTGCCGTGTTGCACGTGTCCGAGCACGTGTCCGCCTGGCTGTGCATTTGTAAATCGCGTCGAGTCACCGGGCGGTTATGAACTTTCAAAATTTTCTTAACAGTTTCGCGACGTTCTCCGTCGCTCTCGAGCTTCGGTGCGTAGTACCGGGGCGGCTCGGTAGGCGGCGCCACTTGCGCTCATGGAAATTTCGGGAACAGTCGCCATGGGGATTCGAGACGCTCGGGAGTCTTGCGGTTTGTGTCCTGTGGGATCGCTAATTAACGAGAACGTTCTGCAGGTATTTCACCTGAGATCCTGTACCATCCCGCGTATATATCCTGACGCGTGTGTATCGGCTTTCGAAGCAGCTGACGCTGACAGCGCGCGAATATTTGAATGCAAGGTAACCTCAAAACATTGAACTTTTACTGGGCCATTCGGTACGATGGAAAGTTAATGAAATTTAATTTCTGGATTCGAATCTTTACTGTTTGAGTAACAAAATGGCTTCTCGTTTTTGCGATCCATGGAGAATCCACTTATTTCGCGTTGACGCTGCTTGAACTTTGTCGGAAACCTTAGAAGAGCCTAAGATTCTTAGCGGATCTGTTATACAAATGTATTTTACGCGATGGCGGCGCAAAATGAACAGCAGCCTTTGAATGGAGTGCACGTTTATGGGGAATTCGTAGACAATAGTTTGTCCCATGGTGTTCGACAATGCGTTATTTCGTTATAAAATCTATTGTGTCTGACGGGATCCCATCTAAATTTACGCGGTTTGCCTTCCAGCCTGTTTCAAGGAAGATCCTGTTATCTCACCCTCTTCTTGTCCTTTGACCCGTCATAGAAACACGCCCCAAGCATTCTACGACGACTTCGCGATGTCTGGCTTAACTGGCTAAAGGACTGTTACCATGTACGTTTAAGGGGATAAGTGTTGCGTCGCTGATCGACCATTAATTCATTAACCAAAGTTATTATTACTATTATGTAATTATTGGAAATGCCATTAATAGTCTAACAGTACAATTTGTACTAATTATATTGTCGTAGTCGATGGCGGAACGCGAATGCCCGTATTTACGCTTCAATTATTAATATTCTCGTAATCAAAAAATGTCATTCGTAATTATATTAAAATCTCAAAATTCCATCGAATTAACTTTATCGTGAGTATTAAACTTTCGGGTATTAAAATTTTTGTTTGAACGTTGACTTCGAACAGGCTCAATTCGTGCAAACTAATACGTATTTACCGTACGGATATGAAATATGAAATATTAATATTTTTTATTCAATTTTTATGTCTGCTCGTGGGTCAATCGATATTGACGATGATATATTTTTCTTTTTAGATTTTCATCATCGTCGCTACCTGATTTTTTCTACTTTGGTGAGTAACGACTTTTCGTATCCTTCTCAAATCTATTATCCATTGGAAATTATTTTTTTATCCTCTTACTGCAGGACTCTTTCTTTGATAACTCCTGGCAGAATTTCTATCGATGGGTGTCGATTAGGAAATCATTATTTTTCCCTTAGCTCAGCTCAAGTGCCTCGTGTTCGTAACGCTTCTACTTGGAGCCTTGAAATTTCCATATCAAGGGGTTCGTATATTTGTTATTTTCCATGGAATAATCGATATCGATCAAATCCCTCGTTATTTATTCTTGGATACATGGAGATTCTCTTGATTACGCGAATTTGTTATTCCTTGTGCGAAGACTCGCAAACTCCTTGAGATATTACCATATCAAACTGAAGGTAGACTGATATACATATCTATTTTTTTATATATATATATATATATTAAAAATGTAGAAATTTGTAAAAATTACTGGCGCCGTTGATGGAGTTCGAATTAAAATTTTTAATTTTCCAACGTTCGATTGTTTTAAGGAAAATTTACAATTGAATAGCTAGAGACCCAAGGGTCGCAAGTGAGTGGGTTTAGCTCCATGGTAAATTATTTGAAATATGTAAAAGTGTTTTTTTTTTTTTTCTTTTCGATATCTCAATCGATAATCGATGGAGGAAACAGTCTCGTAGAATTCTCATGAAAGTTTTAATCTCGCTCCCCGTGGAGCCATGGGGCTCCTTTTATATTCTTTTCTATATCTTCATTCCCCCCAATTCGCCATTCTGTAGGATTCCGGCCATTTGTCTCGCACCCCGAACATTAGGCTGCCACTCAAGTACCCATATGGTTCGTTGGAACGGACCGATTCCATTTTCCAAAAATCTATAAAATCTCAAGTGTCATTGAAACGCGCAAACAAAAATAAATTATCGACCAAAATTACCACCTCCCGAGACAACCTACGAAAAATTGTAATCATAGCGTTGAAACAATTAGATCAGTAAATAGAAAGGTGTAAAAATTTTCTTCGAATTTTGTCTTTTTTTTTTTTTATATCGACAGTTGCGTCACGAATTTCACTATTCCTAATCCTAGACGAAGCCATTTCCACCCTCGTCTTAGAATTTCGATTTCTTTTCCCCTATAAGAGTCCCAGGGTCCATCACCCCTATTTCCACACAGCATCCTTCACGGCTTCTTATTCCTTAGCCAGATGTTCACTCGAATCTCTATAGGCGACCTATCGGCAGGATCGATCGGAGAGGAGCACGAATTTTATTTCTCATTCCCGCCAGAAGCACAAAGCGAGATAAGAAAATCTCGAGATAAGAACCGCAGCGTCTCAAAGGAAAACCAAATAACGATGCTCGGTTACCAAATTCAATCTCGATAAAAAAAAAAATATACTGATAACGAATCCTCGACACTGAATATTCACTATCACAACTTAAAATAAAAAAAATCCTAAAAAAATAAATTACGTACGAATTAAAGGCTCTCAGAGCTTCAGGTGTGCCCCCATATAGTTTCATTCGAATTAACCCTTAGATAAGAAGCAGATAACCATATGTGGATCAACATATGTGTTAACGCGCTAGATTGAATAACCTATACAAAATTGGAGTTTCAAAAGAAATCTGCCAAAAAAATAAAAATCCCATACCCCCAAAAATCTTCGTGTATTATTATCTACTACCCCTACTCGAGTTATTCAGGTTCAAAATGTACACCCCGTATACACGGTTATACTTGATTGATAAGATAATTCTGATCTTATAAAATTTCCAAGAGTCCCTACAGATATTATACAAACTTAATCTGCTTTCAGTCACGACTAACGTATACCTATATCTTGCTTTTCCCTATTTTCATGTCTCCCGCGCCTCCTTCGCCTCCGTCCAACTGGAGCGATCAAGGACCCTGGTCGTCTCCGGTGCGTGGGGAGCAAATATGGCAACGCAGCAGAAGGACCTCCCCGTTTTACCCTGGGTAATAAGGCAACGCCGCCCCCGGCATATTGCCTAGGGGTTGCCAACCCCCAAAAGACATTGTCCCCGTCATTACGGCAAGACGTTACTTCGACCTGTAACGTTGATCCCGGTTTGTTTCAACCCGAGGAAGAAACTACCCCCATTTTTATATATCTCTCGTCATCCCCCAAAAATTAACCCATAAATCACAAAGCGGACAAGCTCTTCGTTTTTTGGCCGTCGCGTCGAAGCAAAAGTGAGTCGATCGAATTTTTTTTGTAAAAAAATTTTTTTTCATTTTTTTTACCGGCACTTTACTCTCACGAGGAAACAAGTGTCGGTTTTCCAGGGGTTGGTACGCCGTTCTCTACCCTTGGCAATAAATCAGATTCGCAGACCGGCAGGTCGGTGCTTCTTGCTCCTCGGATCCTTATGAAAAATGTGGCTGCACGTGATCGCACTTAGGGAACAGAGAGAGAGAGAGAGAGAGAGAGAGAGAGAGAGAGAGAGAGAGAGAGAGAGAAAGAAAGAGAATGAGCTATTGCGAATTTAGGTAAAGGACAGTCATATGGACTGGATGGAGGACGCGTGGGTGGAACTAAGACAGATGGGAGAGAAGAAAAAAAAAATTAAAAAATATATTTCGCTAGGGTTGACCAAACCAGCTTGAATTTTCATTCTCGTTCCTATGGCGACAGGGGAATCCCCGTAGGTCTTACTCACGCCTCGAGTATTTTCAGAATCCCCGAGGAGACCGAGGGGAATCCCACTGTTTTACCACTCTCTCGCTCTCGATCCATTCGTTCTACTATACCAACGTGCACGAGTGAGATAGATAGAGTCTTGGCCGTCTTCAATGGACACGACAGAGACAGGGAAGAGGCGTCGTCGTCCCACGGGATATTTTCCAGAGCCAGCCAAGATAAACAAAGAACACATTGCTGCGTATGTGTGTATGTATATATATATATGACGATACACAGTGACACGTGGGAATTTGCCATGTGCGATTTTTAAGGGTAGTTACATTTTTTTCGATTTTTTTTTTTTTCACAAACCAACATGGCCGATAGGGTTATCGATAATGCTATTTATCAGAAGGCTAATTTCTTTTGATTTTTATACGAATGAATCAGCTGTGGTCGGGCTGGACTTTGGGACTGAATCGATCTGTGTATATTCGTGGCTATTTTTTTTCAGTTTTTTTTTTTTCATGGGGAACCATGGGTGGCTCAAGGGGAATTTCAAGAGCGTTATGGTACACCCTAATGGCCAATGACTTTATTGCGGTCCATTTGATATACTCCGTGGTAAACGGGAAATGGACGATTTCCGTTGGTATAGAACAGTCCTTGTATTATATATATATATATATATATATATGTATCTAGTCCTCAGGTATGATTGACCGGATACGTGGTATATCCTCTGAAGGAAATCGACGTGACGTAAAATAATGCTATTGTGTACGAGGCTTTATTTTTGCTTCGTTCGTACCATCGAAATTTTGCTGTTCACGCGAAACCATCGTACAATTTGAAAAATAAATTCGGAGTGTCTTTATTTTATCTTCGTATCTACTTGAAATATTTTTTTTATTTTTCAACCGTAGTCGGGATGCGATCGGGTTTATCGTGCATTTCACGGGCCGATTAACCGGAGGGATTCTCGTGTCTGAAATTTATCGTAGCGTAAAGCATTTTGCTATGGATATGCGGATTGGCGAAAATAGCCGAAGTCTTCCGAATGCTTCCGAAGCATTACGTGCGTATATAGACGGCGTGGATTATCCGTATTATAAAAAAAAGAGATGAAAATTTAATAAATTTAAGTTCGATTAAGAACTCACGATGGAATCTGATAAGGGTTGATAATGACTGAGAGAAAGGATGGGGATGAGGTAATGATAAAATATCCAATCGATTTCTTACGATAAGAGATTTTTTGCAGATTTTCGGGGTAGTCTTAAATTTAAAAAAAAAAAGAAGAATTTACCCAGAATCCTCTTGCGCTTTGAATTCTCAAAGAGAAATAAGAGGAAAAAAAACATCCCTTGGAGACCAGCCATCCCCCCACCCCTCCGGAAGCACGAAATTAAATATTCTAGCAATTAATCTCGCATTTATGAGAAGCCCTAGGGGGTTGGATTGGGGTGGAACGGTAACATCCCTATGCAGTGGTACTTGAGTCATGGGGTTGGTATGGTTCCGGGGTTGGTATCCCTGGGTATCCCATTCCTCTGTACGGCAAGTCGTGCAAGTATCACAGACCTTGCTAGTATTAGTATCACGACTACTAGCAGTCGTAGTAGTAGCAGCAGCAGCAGCATGGACCATAGCAATGCTGTAAGATAGAATTGTAGACGGTTCAATCTCTAGAGCAGTTGATGCTGTAGTCATGGCAACGGGGCTGACTCATGGGCAAGAAACAAGACGAGTTTTGAAATTTCACGACTGCCAACCCTCGGACGTTTAGATCTTGTATCCGACGATTTGCACAGCTTCTGCGATAGAATTTCATTTGACGATTCGGTCATTAATCTTCTCAGATTCACTTATAGTTCGCGTGCTTCCGTACGCTCGAATTACCTAAGAGAATTTATTCATTCGAATTTCCCGCCTCGCGATTCGAATAGCAAACCCGTAGAAATAATTTTTCTCTTCAATCTGTTCGGCTCTGTTGTCATTTCTGGTATCGATAATATATATCTTTATGTTTTTCATTAATCACTGTTACAATTTTAATCGAGCCCTGCAATCGGCGAATTATTATTATTATTCACTTTGGTTCCCCATTGTTTTCCGTATATTAGATTTCTCATGAAACGTTTCCCTCGTCCTTTGTCCGCATCTTCACGAGACGATCCATCACGCGAAACGAGGAGTTCGCTGTTTCGAGATTAGCCCGGACGAAACGTCGAGAGAATCGCATTTCGGAATACAGGAAATGGCTTTTTATTCCTGACTCTCCCGCGTCCCTCTCTCTCGTCTTGAGCGTCTTATCAGCCCGTTCCAATTCCTCCTGTTCCTACGTTTCTCTGTTACCACTTTATCCCGAAGGCCATCCTGAAAATCCTGCCGTTCGTTTCAGGGGATGAATTGAGCCTGGTTATAAAATTTTCAAAATTTTTTTCTATTCTCAGTCGCCTCAACGTGGAACGGTTTTTTGGAAAAAAAAAAGATTGTTTTTTTTTTCATCCACCCTCCCTTCTCCTTAAAAGTACGCAGACTTTCTCCGTATTCGAAGTTTCACTATACGAAATAATTGCCAGTACCAACCCTTTACTTCCGTCGATATGTTGGTAGCAATGAAAAAGTCGGAAAATAGGAAGAACAGGAAGAATAGACGGAATTGAGAAAGCGAAATCGATAACCGTTAACTATACGGATCGTCGCGTTTTATTTTTCCCCGCTTAGCAAGGCTATCGGCAGCGCAATGGGAATCGTTGATTGGTAATTTCGAAGAGAGCCGTACATTTTTTTAACTGGTATTATTGGAGTCGACAAAAAATTTTTTGAAATTCGTACAAAAAATGTTATATCATCGACGCGATATTATTTTCCAATCGATTTTACTTTATCGATATACGCGATAAGGTTATCGAAGCTTATCGATTCGATGTAATTGAAAATTGTAGAGACTCTGAAAAATAACGATATCAGTCAATGATATTTCCTGGTCACGTTTATACGCCATTGAACGTGGTCGACGGTTCCCGGTTCACTTCCGGTAATTAAAGGTACGAGAGCGAGAGAGAGAGAGAGAGAGAGAGAGAGAGAGAGAGAGAGAGAGAGAGAGAGAGCGATAGAAGGAAATTGCTAGGGTGGCTGCAGGCATAAAGGAAAAGGCTACATATGGGGATATTACGTCATTGCCAATAATAGCAACGAACCCGTAATATCAAACGGGTCCAGAAACCTCACTCGGCTGATCATCTCAGATGATCACTGCTACCCTTTGATTATCTAGATAAGTGCACGGCTGGCTTTATATCTTGATCTGCTCCTTCTTTTTTTTTTTTAAGGTACTAGACACACCTTCGCCATCCGATGCTGACCTCGAGTCTCCTTTTTCCTTACCGGAAGTAGCTGGACAAAGGGGGGAGGGGAGAAAAAAAATATCGGCTTATTCCGGTTCTCTTGGTTCTGCGAACGGATCCCTCCGACATCTCGAGCTACTTTGACTGTTTTTATCTTTTTTCTTATTTCCACCCCACAGCCTGCGAATACAATCGTACCGAATATAAGGGATGCTCGTATAGAATTTCGAAGACTGCTGCTGTCGTCGCGTGCGTCGTTGGAAATGGATTTTGGATTTTTTTTTAATTTTTTCGAATTTGTCATTTTTTGTTTTGTAGACTTTTTCAAAAAAAAAAAAATTACGGGACTCGCGCCCGGAGGTATTTGCACGAAATCCGTTTAAGGGTGGCGCGCTCTATCTATATGTCTTCTTTCGATAAGGGTTGAAAAGCACTCTCTCACCCCCTTTTCACCCCCCCCCCCCCACTTAATCCCCATGTTTGCCAGGCGCGTCACGCGTGTCTCACGTGTCACGCACTTTCCAACCCCTTTTTCTCGCCACCCCTAACAGTCCCGGCAATTCCCTCTCGAAATGCCAAGATCCTCGGGATTCCCCTTTGTGCGTGTCCTCTCACCCCCCGTGTCACAGCCTCTCGACCGTGAGGGATGAAATTTTTCAACCCGAACTGGCCCCAAAGTACCTCGTGAAATTCTCATAGTCTTTACACCCGTTTGCGCATGTCATTCTTATCTACGGATAAGAAATTGAAAATTCAAAAATTAAAAATTGCAAAATTACCTCGATACACGAACCCCATCTCGAATCCAAATTTCATTATAATTAAACAAAATTAATTTTTTTGTCACTATTATCAAAATCGTCATTTCCAATTTCACGTTGTTACCCCTATCCCTTAATTTTTCCAATTTTTTAACTCACCCCCGTACGTTCCTCAATTTCTCCCCGTCCAAGATCACCGAAGCAATTCAAAATTTTTTTGAAAAAACTCACCCAACCGTCCATCCAGAATAAGGGTTGAAGTATCAACGATAAAATAGATTTAAAAAAAAGTGGCTGAAGAGGGGTGGATAGTCTCGACCGAAAAATTTTACAATCGATTAAAGCAGAGTGGGCGCTGTTGGCAGGGGGTGGGGATCCATGACCCCCCCCCCCCCCCTAATGACTGCACCCGTGAAGTTCATGGGGTAGGTACTTACTTGCTCACCCATTCACCCCCCCCCCCCACCCACCTTTTACCAGAGCACCCACACTCAGCCATTTTTTTCCCCCACCCTTAGCTTCCTCCACGTAAGCGCAATTTTTTTTCTTCTTCCCAACCTAATCGCTTCCTCGAAACGTCTTAATGGCTCGATCGATAACTGCCGCCCGATTACGCCATAATGACCGCTAATTATTTTCTTCGGAGACTGTCACCCCTTGGCAGCCGAGAAAGGGTTAAAAAAAAAAGAAAGGATGCTAACCCGCTGCGACTGATCTCCAATTAAATCCGGCTCTCTCGTCCTTAATTAATACACGTTTCGCTAATGAATATTTTCGACGTCACTCGTATTTCATTTAATTCCCCACATTTTAATTACGATTCCGCCACCCCCCTCCCTCCCCCCCCCCCCGTATCTTAAATACAAACGAAAAGCGTATTATTTTTTTTTTTTTTAATAATCCTGATATTAATTACAGCCCGAGTCTATAATTTTATCCACCGACCAACGTTAATCAAATTTTCGTTAATCAAACTGTAAGCTGAGACCGCGCGGGATAAGCAGCTGTGCAGAATTCTCTATATATAGGTATAGTCGTGCACCGATGGTCATAACAGTGATTTCACTGTATCGCGTTTTCTGCACTTTAACACGTACAGTTTAGTTTGGTTTATAGGCTGCTCTCCCTATTACTGACTATAGAGGTTTACACCTATGGGTCATGTTTACGCCAAAGCGTGTAGAGGTTTAAGTCGGGAGTAGAAAATTATGAGCGTAGATAAGCCGTGTTTCTATCTCAATTACATAAGTGTGTATGTGGCTGGCTCTCGAGTGTCTTATCAACTGCTGGGAACACGTTGGTATCGTAGACGTAGTTGGCTAATGGCGGACTCGTAAATTTCTACTGTCCGATATGTGTATAGTATGTGGATTTTACTGGGCTGATATATCACAGGTATAATGCTGTATATAATGCGTAAGTGCATGTCTGATAAATTTTTGAAAACAAGTAAAATCTGTAGATCCTTAATCCTCTTATCGCACCTGAGAAAAATCGAAGGTAAACGGGCAAATTGTCAGATTTGAAAATTCTTCGGGACCCGCGACCGGGATTCTCGTTAGTTGGTCTGGGAGTCGCTGCTGCTGCTGGCTGGCTGGGATAAGTCTGGTCCAGCCGACAGGAGGCTGGATTAAAGTGTCTTGTCTTCCGACGGCAACGTCCCGCTGGATTAATCCTCGTCTTGTCGGTGTAACGTGAAGGGATCTGTTTATTTTTTTTTTTTTTGACGTCTGCGTTTTCTGGCGCGCTTATCTCTTTGGGTATATTTTTTTTTTCAAAAAAAAAAAAAAATTGGATACGGTCTTAACGGTTAAGGTAAAATTTATTGAATTTTTCTAAAACGGCACAGCAGGATGGAGGCAATTTTTTGAATAAATAAAACCCTCGAATTTGAGCCAAATGTTTTTTTTACTCTTTTTTTTTTTTTCAAAAAAACTTTGAATCGCTCGAGTAAATTTGCGAATTTTCTAAGGGTGGAAATTAACGAGTCTGCCGCCTTAAGTATATAGAGGGATTGGTCGTAGTAAAAAAAAGCCACCTGGGATCGAGTGGCTTTCAACCCTTATTCTTGAAGTCGATTCTCTTGTGCCTCTTATCGGCTATCCGCGTCGACCTTTATGCAGTCGCGTACACACCGGCTTTCGGTACCTTTAAAGCTTTCGGATATATTCGTAAGATAAAAGTTGGGGCGTTTGTGTAAGCCCTTTTAATAATCACCGTAGTCAGGCTGCTATCGCCGTATGTTTTTCATTCGCTCGGCACCCCCGAGGAAGAGTCGAACTTCAAATAAGATTCGGCAGACTCGCTCGCGTAACCGCGAGAGTGCCTGAAACGTTTGCGAGAAGTTTGAATTTCCCGCCAAACTTAATTTTTCCACCCCTTTCGAATCGCACTCTACGCGCTTGGCACTTCGTTACGTTTTTCGTGAATGTTTTTATTGCGTAAAGGAAAAAAAAAAAAATTCACCCTTCCTCATTCTCGAACGTTTCACCTATATATACTCGCACGCGTATACCTATACGTATGTAAATTGCGAACGAGTGTTGAACTTTGACACGACACGTGTCACGTTCAAGTGCTCCCAGGGCAATTCGTATCCGAGACGTGCCAAAACGAGCGGGTCAAATGGCCATTAACCCCTCGATATGAACCTGTAGTCAATTTTATATAGGTAATAATATCCTTCGATAATTTCCACACATACATATATATATATATATATATATACACACCTATGAAAACCGATCAATTTCGAAAAACAAAGATTGATTGGGGGGGGGGGGAAGGGGGGTGGGACTGTATTTATGACATAAACCGTCTTCCGATATTCCACCATAAACATATAAATCATAAAGAAAAATACTAGCTCTTTTTTTATCATCCTCCAAAAACTTATCCAACGGGTGTAAATAAAAAAGAAAATTTCCATCGACGATCGGCAGGGACGTAAACGTGCGTCGTGCAGTTTCCTAATTACCAAACTGAGTGTGAGGGATGAAAATTAAAAGGGCACGAGTCCAAGGGTAGATTTTAATTAATCACGAAAATCTGTATGCTCCAAGCGCCTATAAGGAAAGTTTTGCGGAAGTTCCTCCAAGTAGGCATTAACTTAATCCAATAGATCGTTTGGACTTGCCTTACTCTTACGATATTTCCAACCCTTAACTTTTTTCCCACCCCCTCCGCCGTTCTCCACTCACTTCCACCCTTCTTCGCCTGGTGTCCGTATTCCTTCGGTTTTACGTCTCTTGCACATTTTCTTGTGTCCGCTGCTATTGCCATTTGTATTCTTACTTTGACTACCCCCCTCCCCCCTGCCTGCCCCCCTGCCTGCCTCCTCCCACCCCCCGCCAACCCCCCATCCCCCTAAATGAGATTATTTAATTACGAATCCTCACGGTTATTACGCTTAATAAAATCTCTGCGTGCCGAGAAATAGTCTCGAAGTGTGAGATCTGGCAGAGTATTATATTATGTATCTCTTTAAAGAGATCATCGCTTTAATCGTTTTAAATTTCCTTTTGCTTTATAGTTCTTTGTATTATCTTTTTTTTTCTCGCAATACCAAAATTTATCCGTCATTCATAATTTTTTACTTGAGACCATCCGACGTGGAATCCCAGTGGACCGATCGATCTCTTGTAAGATTTTCATTGGGATTTTGTATTTATGCCCTTTTCTTTAAAAAAAAAAAAAGAAGAAAATTTACTCTTATTTTTTTATAAGCCTAATGATGTTTACCCAGTCCCTCTTGTATCTCGACAAAAGACGTTTCCACGTCGTCTTACCTTGTAACGACCAAAACTTCACCTACGTCATTATCTCTACTAGGTCCATAAGACCCCCTTAGGTTTTTTTCATCAACTGCCTGGTAGACATTTTTTTATCAACTGCTATCGCTCAGCTCACATCCTTTTGCTACGTGACTTGAAACACCAAAAAAAAAAAAAACAAAAAAAAAATACATCAGATACAAGATCTTGGAAGCTCTTAAATTCTAGAATAGATTCCAAGTGTTGAAATACTTTAATTTCAAAATTTTTTTTTTTTTTTCAACCTACCAGCCACATGTCTAGACTAAAGGAAGCGGAGCTCTAAGATTTTAAAAGGGGCACTTCGTTCGTAAATAGCTCCTAACTCCGCAACAAATTTTATTTTGATTTTCACCCCTCTAGTGGTTCCAGCTTTATCGACGTGCAGTAATCGCTGGCGGTTTGTCTCTTACTTTCCCCTTCTTCATATCTTTCCCTCCCCTACTTTCCCCATAACGCGTCTTTTATACGCAAAGCGCAAGGGCAAGGGTATCGTCCGAAATGGCTCGTGAGAGCGCTTAAGGGTGTGAAAGACAAGGGATGCGCGACGTATATTTACTCTGACATTCAACCCCACAAGGCGAACGACCCAACTACTACCCCACCCCAACCCCCCTCCTGTCACGCGTATACAGTCATATACTATATACACATACAAGCAGCCCCCCCCAAGCATTTTGAGGCAGGATGGACGAAGGGGTGAGGGACGAAGGGGTGGAGGACGAAGGGAGTGCTTTATTTTTTTTCAGAGGGTTGACTGACATTTAGCCGGAAGTCACGTGGGTGCGTTCGGCAACCGAGTACCGCGCAATATTTATCGGTAATTGAATAGTCGTTTAATTAATTAGCCACCCCCCCCACCCCCCCCCCCCCCGGGGCAAATTATTGAATAAGAATAATGCTGGTCATTGTTTACGCTTCGTATATGCCTAAATGCCCAATGATTTATGACGTAACCGATACGCGGGGTGCGCGGGGGGTGGTTAAAGTTTTTAAAAATCATCCCCTAAACCCGATTTGGCCCTCAACGAAAATCACGATAAAATCAATTGCCCGACGTCCCTTACGTTCTCTGTGAATTTTTCCAAGGGTCTCGTGATTCCTCCTGAACGATAATATCAAGCACTCGTATTAGCAGGGGGTTGATTTTCACCCTTGAGGGATGAAAAGACCTGGAGGTGAAAGTGGCAGGAGAGGGGGTTAGAATGGATACGGAAGTGAGGACCTTGATGGGAGGGCCTCTTTAAGATTGACTCGGTAGCCGCCAGAGCGCGCCACTGGCGCTCGATTCTTTTTTTTCTTCTTCTTGGAGGTTCTTAAAGAATTTCACAGTCTATGGTTCCAGGCTCTCTGTCTCTCTTCGTTTCTCAAGTTGCTTTGATAAAAGGAAAAAGAAAAAGAAAATATGTCGAGGCATCAGAAGGTAGGTAGGTTCACGGTAGGTTGGGTGAGTTGATGCTTTCCAAAGCTGGAAGGGTTTAAGGGACTCGAGAAATAAAGGTTGTCGCCGTGGCGTGACATTGTCAGAGATAAATGTTGGCAATGGCTGCTTTTGTTTCCGACGCTTTTTGTAAGTTGGTAGAGAAGAGGAAGGTTGCCTTTTTAAAAATTTGCAAAAGGGATAATAGAAAAAAAAAATATTTAAAAGTTAATCGATAAAAATTTATCAAATCTGTGAATTCTTTGTCGAGCTGGTCGGATTGGTACGGTGGGAATAGAATTTTTGGAAAATTGCCTGAAAGCGCAAGAAAATTTCTTGCGATTTATACGACGCTTTTGGCTGACCTTAGCGAATTTAATTTCGCGGGTAACGCAAATGGGGGAGAGACGCAGAGAGATAAGGAAGGCATTAAGGAATCCGATGGGGAAGAAAAAGATGCCAGCTTGACGGGACAAAAAAAATAGTGGTTAAATTTTCATATATCTTCGTTCCCTTTTTTTTTTACGGTCTCTAGGAAATTTGCTGGATAAGAAAGTCTTATTGGACGGGGTTGGGCGAATCGGGAAGACTATTGATACTGTCGAAAACTGTGTCGTCGATGGTAGGCGAAGATAAGGGGGAGTGTCGAAGGATAAAAGAAAAAGAAAATCGTCAGCATGAATTTTCCAAGATTTTTCATTCTCACATACGCTTCCTTTATCGAACTTCTACCAAACTTAATTTCAAGGCAGATTCCAAATCCGACAAAGCAGCCGAAAAAAAATGATAAAATAAAACATTTTTTAGTTCGATTTTAATTTATTTGTAAATTCAAAAAAAAAAAAGTTTCCTGATTTTATTCCTCGCGGGCTACTCGTAATCAGTGTGCCAACTGTACGCGCGGAAAGCCTTAAATTATTACGCAGAAGCTCAGGTGTTCGCATGAACCGCGTAATGCGGAAACGTTAATCAGCCTAATGGTCAAGGCGTTGCCACTTCCGTTTGCGCATGCGCGAATGACCCGCGAACGAAACGTACAAAAAGAAAATCAGCGAGTGAAACTTCGATTTGGCAAAACCAAAAATTGTAAGTTTTGCAAATAGTAAAAAAAAAAATTGCGTGAAATGGCGAATGCACAATAATATTTCGTTATGTGGCGTTACACGTACTATATCTGTATATGGACTTAAAGAAGATAATATATATGAAAAAAGCAAAATTAAATTTTAAAATTACTTCGTTCCAGTTTTTCCTACTTTTCTCTTTTTTTTTTTCCTCCGTTCTCGTTTTCATTCGCTTTTCCAGGACAATGGAAAAATCGCGAAATGAGAAACGCCCACTGTGAGCATCTCGCGGTTTACACCCCCGCACCACCATTACCCATCCTCTCTGTCGCTCTTTAGTCTTTTGACATATATCCACCCTCTGCTTGTTTTTCGCCAGCCCCTATTCTTGGTCGTGCCTCCAAACGTGCTGTAGGAATTGCATTAAAAAAAAAGAGAACCAAGAGAAGAGATGCTTGGGAGAGATATTACAGCGAGGAAAACGAGGACTCCGTGTGAATTAAGAACATTGCGAATATACACGTGGAATTGCAAAAATTACGTAGTAATATATTTTTACAATTTTTTTGGTTCTGTTCATTTTTTTTTTTTTCAAATCACCGTTTATTCTTTTCTTTTGATTCTAACCCGAATTTTCTTTCTTGCCTGTTTCAGACGTCGACTAAAAACTCAGACTCAGGGTCGAAAATGCTGGAAATTCGAGCTAACGAAGAAAAATTTGCCGGGGTACTTTAGACAGATTGCGTAATCCCAAACAGTAGGGTGAGTATTGGGTAAATAATTTTTGAATTTTCAATCGATTAGCACTTTGATAAAATTTCATTGAAAATTCATCTATACTCTCCTGATCGGTAGTCGCACCGAAAAATTGCATTCGCGTACGCTGTTCGCGAATTTTTTTTTCTCTACGAGCGAGCATCTTGATTCTTTCCGAAGACCCATATACACGGTGTCTCCGCTGATAATAATTCTCGTCCGAGATAAATTTTCCCACCACCGTATACAGATATATTCATAACGGCAAAAAGTTGCATCTTTCGCAGAAAATATTTCGTCCTCAATAATTCATTCCCAAACTCCATCCATAATTCATTTCGCATTTACGTGCTTGCAAAAGCATACAGCTGTGCCCATTCGAAAGATATCGTCGAGTGATCTTTGCAAACGCATTAAACGAGTAAAATAAATAATGGAGTAGCAGCCCCCCCCCCCATTCCGTGGCCGTTTTACCTCCTTTGGGAAAAAATAAGTCGAAAGTATCTTGGAAAAAAAAAAAAACGAAAAAAAATCTTCAACTTTCGTCCCCTCCCTATCGCGATGGCTTAACGAAACTCGTTAAGGAACCGAAGCTCGTTAAGACCAGGTGAAAGGTTGCTTGTGCGCATGCGCGCCAAGTTATTATTATTTTACTCCTTTAATTGCAGAGCTTTGAGTCATAGGTATAAATCTTTTTTTGAATCAGCCTGGCGCGGGTAGACGGGGGTCGAAGTTTCGCGCGGGAAGAATCGCGTGCTGGAAGTAACAGTGACGGAAATTAAAAAAAAAAGCTCTTAAGGGTGTTTTTACTCAAAAAGTAAAAAAAAAATTGTGCCACGCGGGGGAATCAATTCGCACGAAGTTTCACGGGAGGTTTGCCGCACGAAGGGGACCCATAAGGCTGGGCAGTAACGCACGAGGTGGATTTAGGCGGAACTTGCAAAGCTCCTTGCTCTCTGACCTTCTCTCTGCTTGTATCGTGAATTTTCAAAGTTATCCCGATAGCTGTTTACGCAATCCCCTTGTTGCGATCAGCAGGAGCTTATTTCGACGCAAGAGAAAGAGGCGGTGCTCGAGCTTAAGTTTTGGAAAATTGAGAGGATAAAGAATCATAAGAAAATTGCAATTTACTTGGCTGGGGACGAGCGGTCGGAAAATGAAATTATAACGTAATTTCATTTCCCGTTTGGTTTCTTGTCATTTTTCTTTATCGGCAGGAGGATTCGTTTCTGTTTCGTTTTCGAATAAAATGATATTACGAGACGATATTACGGAAAGGCTCCACGGTAGTCGTCTCAAGAACGTTGGCCACTGGACTGTAAAATTCAGGGGGATGATATTAGGGGTGGTTTTTTTTCACCCCCTCCGGAACCCACGGCGAACGGATCGGGTACGCTGGAAAATCTTGGCATCTTGCAAGGAAACCGAAGAAGGGCAAAAGTGTCCTCGTAAATTTGACACAGGGGTGGAACGTGCTGGTTTAAGGGAGGGTGGCTGCGAAACGCGACGTAACGGAAGAGAGGGATGGAAGTAGCGAATAAAAAAGAGACAAAGAAATACTTCCGGAAGTAAATATCCTGATCTCAGTCAGCGTACAGCTGTAGCTTGTACTGCGTGCTTTGGAATTTTGGGGGATGAAAAAAAAAAATGAGCTTAAGGGGTTGAGGTTATAAACACAGCAGACGGAATCGGGAGCGATACGTGAGTCGAGAAAGATGGTCGGAGGGAGGAGGGTTGAAAAAAAAATTAGCCTGCAAAGCAGTCAATGGACCAAACGAGATAAATCTTTAAAGTGCCTACCTAGACTATAAAAAAAAGATTTTCGTGCAATTAGCATTTCTCGAAAAACCTTAAGAGGATTGGGACAAGGATAGGAGAGTCTGATCTCTTTCAAATTTAAAATAAAAGGCCATTAAGAAAATTCCCAGCACTTTTCAATTGATGAAAAAAATTTTCCGCTTTTGTCTCCAGGTGAAAAATGTCGATGACCGGAAGCCTGATGGGCTACGAGAACAACAACGAGGTGAACCAGGCCAAGTGCAAGAAGCCGTTAAAGCCACTTCCGGTAGTGACGAGCGTGAACGCTACAGGCGTCACCAGCACCAGCAAAGCACGAAGATCTCGAACCCCAACGAAGCGCGAATCTTGCATACGTGGACACGTTAACAGTCTATGGTCTGTTTGGTACGGCGTCCTCGCCGTGGCGCTGCAGGCGTACATAGCCATCAGATGCGCCAAACGATTTTTTGGTAGGTTAGGTTAGGTATATAAATATTCCCAGCAAATTAAAAAACCAAAGATCTCCTGATACTTTAGGTGGTTCATATTTATTTTATCCCTTTTTTACCTCTTTCTCAAAATTTCTTGAGGACACATCGAGAGTGACCAAGGGTTGAGGGATGTCTGAGAAAATCAAAAAGACGAGGAAACTTGATGGAACGTAAAGTATAATCAGGGAAATGTCATTGCTTACCTTAATTAAGGTACCTTCAATTAGAGGACCTTCCTTGTCACTCCCTGATAACACGTTGTGCTTACATAACCTGGGCTTCTGCTAACAACCTAACTTTCGTCACTTTCCTACATCCCTTAACCCCTGTCTGCTTTGAGGGTTGGCTACTGAGTCCATCGTTAGCCGGACGTCGTTATCCGGAATGACGTTGAGCTTGTTTCCAGAAAGGAAACTGAAAGGACAATCGTGTATTTTGCTTTCTCTCTCTTTACCCGCCCTCTCTTGTTCTTGAAACATTTTCTAATGCCTTCTCTTTTTTCTTTACAGCTTATCTCTCTCTACCCTGGCCAGCGGATGCACCGCCGCCAACGATAGAGCTTCACGCCTGTCTCGTACTGGCCGGTGCCGGTGTACTTCTACTTCCGGTTTTATTGACATCAGCGTTTCTCAAATTGGGAAATTTGGCTAACGATGGCGTTAAGCTCGGGAGACACCTCAGCACCTGCACTCGGGATCCTCCTTCCACGTTGCTCACGAACAATCCTGACAACGGTAGGCTTTTTTGAAAGTTTTTACAATTTTTCGTTATAGAATACTTTTTAATCTCAATTTTATTCACGTACTCCTCGTCTGTTCTTCTTTAGGTCTTGCCAGCAATCTCTGGAGACACGGTGGACCCACTGCAGCCTTTGTTCATCTTTGCACAGCCATGTGCTTCCTTCTTCCTTCTTTGCTCATGGAAGCTCGTCTGATTCATGCTGGATTTTTACCCAAAGGTAATAGCTTGGTTGATCCATTAAATTTATTCTTTGTTCGGTGTTACCATCATCGTTAGGTTAGGTTAGGTTAACAGGGTACGTTGTTAATTGTCTGGGTAGTTTGGTATTTGACTGACGCCTCAGAAGAGCAAGCTTCAAATAAGACCACCAGCGACTTCAGCATACCTTAGAATATCAAGGAACATCAGAGAATCGTCTAAAGCCGTTTGCCAGTGGTGTTGCAAGCTGCACAATAGGGACGAAGAGACGTGGCAGAGGATGGAATTGATGCCCAGGAAGACTGGGTTCCCATGCAGAGCATTGTTTCCCAATAAGCCGTCTTCGGGAACGTTAACGTGGGAAAGTTCCTACGACGCAGGAAGGATTAACATTGTCTAAATCTGTACGAGGAACAAAACTTATCCCCAGGAGATAACCGGACTCGGATATACGACTTGCTTGAAATTAGAAATCTTGAAAAGTTACCATAGGTACCTACCAGCCTGCTAAATTTTCAGATTGGACGAAAATGAGGGAAGAGTGAAGATTTTTATTTTTTTTTTTAACAAGCAATCATACCGGCCTTAAACTACCGGCCAAAAAAATCAATGATGAAACTTTTGCAAGCTCCAGTTGTAGAATGATAATGGCTATGGGTACCAACTTTAAAAAGCACATGAATTTCAAACGAAAACAAGAGAAATAACAATGAGAGACAAAAATTAAGAAGCAAATCATGGAAAGTCTCGAATCTAAAATTCTCAAAAGTCTATTAAGTAGCCATGAGGTACTCCAAGTATATTTTCAAAAAAGTATCTTAGCATACCCGACAGCACCCTTTTTTGAATGATTTATTTTCATCCCTCGGACATACCATTTACAGAGAAACATACACCGACTGAGTTATAACGCTTGTTTATATTCCTGAACGTGACGAAATAGTTATGAGGGTGTGTTTACCCCTAAAAAAAAAGAGCCCTACAGTATTCTCATAATTTCCCACGACCCGTCCAACGTGCCCACGCGAGGGGTGGGAGTTAAAAAAATTCCTATTTACCTTATTTCGTTTTAATTATGTTTCTCAATTTTTTGCAAAAATTTTCATTCGCATTCTGCCACCCCCCCCCAAGAATCTTTTTACGAGTTACGCGAAAGGGTTGCCAAGCGCGAACATAAAAATTCATATATTCAGTTAACTTGCTCGCCTCGATAGCAGCACCGTACAGGGTGTTCATTAAAACCGTAACAGTGTCATAAAGTAAAAGTAAATTATTTAACCCTTGTCAATGAACGACCAGTCAAAGTTTAATTCATAGAATCAATTTACCACCCGACGTACTATCCGGGCTTACGTTCACGAGGCTAGTTTTTACGGTGCGCCAAACGTCCACGGTGACCTTAACCGAAATTATTTTAACGAGCATCCCCCAAATCTCGAAGGAATCACTTCAACCCCAACCCTTTACTTAAGAATGAGACTGCTGGAAGGAGTAAAATGGGAAATGGCCAAAGAGACGCTGCTTGGGCGTTTGGCCGAGGGCGTCGCTCTCGAGCTGCCGAAGGGTTGACTCCTTTTTTTTATTGCCCATGTACGGAAGGACCTTTATCATCCCCTAGTCAGCGATAGCAAGTCCCTGAAGGATTTCGCGGGTCTTGTATCGCCTTGGAGCCTAGGGAACGCCAAAGAACAAAAAAAAAAAAAGGATCATCACAAGGATTTACCATAGCAACGAGAGAGGGCAGTGCTTTTATATTTGGTGTCAATGGGGTGGAAAGCACCCTCCAGAAAAAGTCATGGCACTTCGACAGCCTGTTTTTCTCGGCTCTCGAACCGACGTCTCACTGGGTATAGGGGCACCTGATACCGGAAGTGGCTATTGATCATTGAAGAAACATTGGAAATTTCATTTCCGTCGCAGCGAATCTGCCCGTAATTATATTTATGAGAACCGTGTAATATTTCGTGATAATAATAACAGTCGTCTCCGAGTTACGTAACAAACGTCAAAATACAAATTGGGATCCAGGTCCGTGACGCGGACCGGAACCAGGAAGAAGAAAGGAACAAAACGAAATCATTTGACGTGGCAAATCAGGAGTTTACGCGAACGGCGAAATTCACGTAAATACGTTTACGCTGAATTCGACGGGAAATACGACGGGAGATCCAAGTTCGTTTCCCCCAATATCCTGGGAAATCCGAGTTTCCCATGGTTTTTCCACCCTCCTCCCGTCGTTCGTGTCTTCGTGACTCATTTCAGCCCTTTCTCTGATGGTTTCTTTGTATTTACGGTTCTACGAGAGAGCAAAAAGAAGATTCACGAGAGAAACGAGAGTAATCATAAAGAGTCAAACTCTGTATCCGAATGGTCCCGTCCCTGCAGTGCAGTGTATTCTATGGGTTCTACGAAACCCCCCATAACTATACTTCCCATCTCTTCACCCCCACCATATCCCCCACCTTTATCAGGATACGAGGATTTGTGAGCGGCCAATAACTTTAATGGGTTTCGTTATTTTATTTATCGGATAAAATTCGCACGGGTTTCTCTTTTTTATATGACCATAGAATCCCATATGGTGCACCATCGATTTTTCATTGAATCGTTATTTTATGGGGTTAAGCAAAATTCTTGTGCGATTTCATCCCCTAAAAACTAAGAGTAAATTTTAATGAAAATTAATGAAAGCCCTTATTGTTCCACGCTGTAAAGATAAAAAATTTGTATATATGGTGGTTAAGATTTTATTTTAGTTTTCCCATAACACACCTGGCACCCAGCCAACCTATACCGTAGCGCCGTATCGTTACGGCAGGGTGTGTTATGGTTATGCCATAAAGTGCTGTGCAACCTTGTACCGTATAGGATACAAGGGCTGTAGCATATTCCATGGTGTACCCCATGTGGATGCCAGGAGATAGGTTGCGGTAGACGGGATGGTAAATATTGATTCCCCGTTAATTTGAAATGTTTCCCCATGGGCAAGGGTGGGTTGTATAATAGAAGCGTCGATTTTGTTTTAAGCTCATGGTGTATATTCAGCCTTTTTTTTTTTGTTGAACGAACTACCGTAAAAACCCCATAATAAATTTGGTACTGGTACACGTGTATTACGGGATCGGGATTTTGCCGACCAAAGTGAGGTTATGGTGCATCGACTTCGAACGCCATAGAAAATACGAAGATAAGGGTGGGTTCTTATCTGACCGTAAGAGCAATGGGAATTTATATAGTTTTTTTTTTTTTTCTTTCTCATGGTTATTCATGGTGGAAAGTTTGGCACGCCTCCAATTAACGTTACATTGATTTCAACGATAAGATATTACCACGCGTGACCCATGGCTATCAATTAATTCGTTCATGCTCGCGTGTAATTAATCAGCGCGGCATAAGGGCGACATTTTGTATGGGGTTTACGAATTTCACGAGACAATTAGTGCGAAGAGATAAAAAAATTTTTTTCTCTTATCATCGCAACGTAATCGTATTTTTTTTTTTTTTTTTTTTTTTATTAAGTTTCCGCAGTTGTGGAATTAATTTTTCTTTGGGGTCTTTTTTCATTTTTCTTTTCCCTATTAATCCATAACGCTCGTGTCTTACGGTCGTAATATTATTCCGCGAGGACAAACGTAGTTTCGCTAAGTAGTACCAACTTGAGAAACTATAATTATGTAAATTTCTTCTTCCATTAAGGATATATATATATATATATATATGTATATACACTAAGAGTCCCATGCTTGCTTGTAGGGGATAATATTTCTTGCTTTATACTTTCTTTGTCTTTCTTCTTCTTCGCTTTCTCTCATTCCTTGCTCCGACGCCCCTTCGACTGTCATTCCTTAGCTGGATAGTACCATGGACTTTAATAACTTCCTGAAAGTTTGACACCCTGTATTATTCTACAATGTCCCCAGTATTTGGGGTATTGGACTGTTGGCCGGCCTGAAGTTGTCTTGAACTCAGTACAAGACTGTTGAGTTAATCAAGAAAAGTCATTTAGAAGTTATTCCCTGGATGTATATAAATTCCCTGTATAATTTCAAATATATTATCAGAGTTCAAAGGGGTTAATTATTAAAGTCTTTAATGTTGGCAAATATCTGTTTTCAAGCTGTAGAAATTACTTTGGTAACGTTATACTCACTTTGAGATTATTATATGTATATTTCTGTTAGTTTGGCAAACTTGGATTTTCTGGAATATGTATATATATATATATATGTATTATATATTTAATGCGGCAGAAGTATATATATATATATATATATATATTATTGCCAACCACTGGCCACCAAATTAATCCCACGGGTACAACAGCTTCCTTAGTTTACGATACGCAAAGCATCCGTCTTGCTCAAAATGCCGTGCGACAGTGTTTCTCAAATTACCCAAAATCAGCCGCGACATTAGATAACGTATCAGGCCCGGTCACATGAATTTTTTTACTGAATTCCCTTATCGGATTGTAATTAAAAAAAAAAAATTGATATACTCTGAAATATTTGAAATTGAAAAAAAAGTGGTTGGGTTCTCATGTCTTGACTCTCGTATTAAGACAGAACGTTCGAGGACGTGCTGGGTCAGTTTCTGCTGGTATAAAATATGAAATATGATAAAAATGAAAATCTGCATTACCCACGCCTATAAATATTTTCCGAGGACGATTTAAGAGACTTATTTGAATATTGTTCCTCGGCTGAGAACCGCTGACCTAGAGCCAGTTCGTGAAGTGCCTCGAGCGCGACACGAAATTGCTCTCGAGCATGCGAGTACTTGACAAAAAATGGGGCAAGTGCTGCTCCAAGCGGCCATACCGAAGTACTAGCAACGGGCATTATATAGTTGCGCCTTTGAGTATTTAAATAAAACTTGAGTCAGGAGTTGCGGCGGTCTTTATTTTTTTTTTTGGGGGGAGAAAAAAAGAAGAAGAAATTAAAATTCTTCGACGAGATTGAGGAGGAAGGATTGGCGGAACAAAAATGAAATTTAATTGAAAAGATTTATAAGAAATTTTGAATAATCTAAACAATGATCAATTTTATTGTGTAAAAATGAAGAAAAAAAAATACTTGCACGATTTGTTCGATGCAAAGGTCTTACGTGACTGTGTGTTTGTGATAAAAAAGTTTTCCGAATTTTGAGAATTAAAATTGTAGATTTTTTTTTAAGTAACGAAGCATCAAACGTCGCGCTAGATTTTTAGATTGCTATCTCGCACTTTTGACTTTTTCTTCACGATTCTTCCTCTCTCCTTTACCTGCTGCTTTCTGCCTCTTTTCTTTCTTTCTTTTGTTTTCGCGGTCATTCGTTGCTTTTTTCCTGCTTTTTCCGCAGCAAAGTGGAAACTCGTGTAGTTATCATTGCGTCGACAAGGGACTGGGTCTTTTAAACTTTCCACGGCTGTGAAAATTGAAAGCTTACGTGTTCAGAGATTCGATTTCGAAGCCTAGAGAATTTTCTTTTATCCTTGGGGAATAAGATTAATGGGAAATATATTTTTTTTTTTTTTCAAAAAATTTCATATACTCAAAGAGAGTACGCGTGTATGTTATTCGGATCTTTTAAAGATTATTTTATTCAATGATACATTCGATTAAATTTTGTAAATCGAAAATGAAATTTCATTGCGAAAAAAATTCAAAGGAATGATTTGAGACAATGTAAAAAAAAATGATTGATAACCGATCGATTATTCAATGAACCATCTAATCTTAAGCACTCCTCGGACAAGGTATTAAAAGGGCTTCAGCTTTCCTTCCCCTCGTTCATTCATAAAATCAAAGAAGTCTCTCATAATGGTTACAGCCAGTATACCTATATCTAAGGCACTACTAAAACCTCAGTGAAATATTTAATTCACCTTTTGTCGCTACGTGAAGTGAACGTTAACGAGCCGGAAGCGAAGCTTAACGAGGCGAAAATTCGATTGGAAAAAAAAACCGGTCTGTTTTCCGGGCAAAAAGTATGTCCACCCCTCCCAAGAGACAGTAGTAAAAATCATTCTATAGCGTATGGCAAGAATAAAAGACGCTTCCGGTTTGATGATAAAAAAAATTGATAAATCTAATTTGACAGTAAAGATAGAAACTTTTAAGGAAAAGCTCGGAAAATTTTTTTAAATATTTATAACAATTTCAAAAATTCAATGCCACGTGGTTTTTCCTGGTCGTTGAAAAAAAAATTAAAAAAAAAAAACCGATGCTTCCATGAGCCGGATTTCGTTCCGCAAAGGGATTAACGCTACCCTCCATACAAGGATGTAACCGACTAAGTTCGTCCTGGCTTCGTCCTGGCTCTGCTCTCCCGTATTGATCGACCAGGTGTATGCATACACAGTTTCCTATGACACCCACAGCCGCCTCTTCCGGGGCAACCTTCTATTTTCCCAGCCAGTCGTCCCGTTTCTTCCCGGAAAAAGGTAGCAGCTCGAAATTCATGGTACTTTACTGTCCCTGTGAATTTGAATTCGCTACGCGAAGCGTATAAATGAAAAGAATGAAAAAATTTTGAAAAAAAAAATCCCGAACTGAAATGAACATATAAGCTGCCCTTGAGAATAATTTTTAATTTTTTTTTCAGGGCAGAACGAACCGAGTAAAATATTACATAATATTTCCGTTGCCAATATGGATATTCAAATTTTTATCTCAAACAAGGGTCGAAGAGGGATGAAGTTTTTTTTGCAAATTTATTGAAACTCGTTCAATGCAGACAAAACCCTAGAGGAATTTTGAAGTGCGATCTAGGGTAGATTATGTATAAAAAAAGCAAAGGAAAAAGGTAAGGTGAGGGAGATAAGAAATAAGTGAAAAAGACAAAATTGAACGTCTGCAATTCCATTCGCTATACCGATTTTCTTTACCGGGACTTGATTGCAACGGGCGCCTCTTCAATTCCGAGCACGCGTAACCCTGATGCAATTACCTGGTAATTAGTTTACATAAAATTACGCGAACGGGCGGAGTTGCGAGGGGGAGGAGGGGGGGGGACATGTAGTCGAGAGGACGATTCCAACATGTCGGCATGTTGAACGCGTTTGCAGGGTGTTTGCTTGTCAAGTTATAGCGGTACGGCGTCGGGACGTCAGGTTGATTATTCCGAAAGGCGTCTATTTCCAAACGAGGAAATTGTCTCTCTTGGGGCGGTTATTATTGCGCAATTCCACGAGATACTTGGATACGTGACAGCGAGGTATACCGACAGGGGTTGGAAATTGAAAATTTAATTTTCAACAAATTTTACGGGGACTTTGAATTCGTCCGAGGTAGAGACGAAATTTGTTCTGGTTACGCGTAATTCAACTTTCGTCCCTTAAAGTCAAATTCCTTTTGGTTCGCAAATAATTCGGGGAATATTGACAATTTCGTATTCTGGGGTTTTTGAATTTGTTTAATGTCATCAGTGTTTATATTTTACTGACGCGATTTAGGAATACGATGAATTATTTTGATCGATATTAAAAAATTTTGAAAATTCGTCTCCAAAAGTATCCAGTGAAATCGCTATGGGAGAGCCAAAGATTGGAACTTTTTAAAAATGTTTCTTTGCCGCTACTAACGCCCGACTGAAAGTGCATCGGGAAAAGTGCATGGATCGTTGCGAATAAAAAAATAAATAAAGCCGAGAAGGGTGGAAAAAAAAAATTGGCAACTCGTACACAAAGGGTCAACTCGTATGTATGCTGGAGTACGTAGTTTTTTATTTTTCCTTTTTTTCGGCACGAGGGTCATTTTATCCTGAAAATAGAGAATGGTAACAGGGAGGGGTTGGGATGTTTGGATGGGGTTTTTTTTAGAGAGCGATGCATTTCCGGCGGAAACAGATAGACTTCGAGTGCAGCTGCGCGTTCCGAAAACTTGAAAAAGCTCATACGAATTTCCGATGTTTTTGGATCGACATGTAATACGTGGCAATGATACCGGGTGGTTGAAAAAAAAAGAAGTTTGATATTTTAACACGCGACAAAGATTTATAAATTCTTTGGCGGTCATAATAATCAATCAATAACCGCGATCACGTTGCTATTACCGATTACGATAGAATTATAAATTTCAGACGAGTAATTCAAAAGTTTCCGGTCGATAATTTCAAAATATGCATCAAGCGTCGCGCGTTGCTCCAGAGGTTTTTTTTCTCATAAGTATAGTGACGAAGGTGCGACGTTATTGTCAGTTGCGGAAAAGCGTGAGATCCATCGAGCCAATGTAATTTTATTCGAACCTTTGTTTCTCCACTTTCGTAAAAGAGCCGATCGGACTATTCACAGGCTCTACCGATATTCTGTATAGTCTGTTCCGATACGTGAGACACGGACAGAAAGCTCATTGATGAGCTTCGACGTTTTCCTGGTTGCGCAAGGCGAGTACGAGTGGGACGGAGGAAGAGGAAAGGGCCGTTCAGAGTCCATTAAGGGGGAAGGAACGATTGTGTGAGAGAGAGAGAGAGAGAGAGAGAACAAGTGTGATTGGGAATGAGGTGAGTGGTTGGAAGGAAAGTAAAAAAGAGAATGCTTTGGCACGAACAAACATATTGTACTCCCTCGGGATTGGAAAATAAAGAAAATCCTGGAAGGATCGTCCCGTTTACTAGAACTTAGTCTACTCGTTCGGTATCTCATTCTTAGCCTCTCTCTCTCTCTCTCTCTCTGGATTTCCGTTCCTCTATCTATCTCTCTCTCACTCGCACAAATTTTCATCGATTCCTCTTCCTACCAATGTTGTGTACCCTCTCTTAAATATTTACACGTACCCCTTGTATACTCTAGGCATATCTGTTCCCCTGTTTTTCAGGAAACAGGAAAGAAACGCGGTCCACCTGGATGATCTCCTGGGATAAAATTAATGAATTGGCTGAACAATATATTTTTCTTTCTTCCTCAGTCTCCCAACTCGCTTCCACTTTCTTGTGTATCTTTTCAATTCTTCGGATCAAACCAGACAAGCAATTCCATCGTGTTGTCTCAGGCGTGGAGCTTGTAGCTACTGAAGATTTATTGAATTTTCTTCTTTACCTGTTTAATAAATATTTTCCATTAATGACTATTCATTATTTTTATTCAAAATTAAATGTCTAATATCCACAGTATTCTTAATCTCTCTTTGTACCTTGTTCATTACAGAAGCAATATGGCGCACGGATCTCGACTGGGTCGTTATTCATCGTGACAGACTGGTTGTATTGAGCTTTATGAATCCGCCGGGAAATCTGAGCGGAATTACTGGATTTATAACGCCACAGCCTTACGTCACTGCACCGCCATACGAACTCGAGACCGAAGCCATTTTATCGTCGACCACCGACCTAACGAATTTTCACCAGGAGTCGATCGGCAACGACGGCACCGAAAGCTTCGTCAAGAAGTTGACCAGTGCAGCCAACGTTTACAATCCCGTAACAAAGTCCGCAGTGTTGCCACCGTCCATTATTAAAACTGCAGAATTTACAACACCCAGTACAACCTCCACGACGGGATCGACCTCGACCGTGACCTCAGCACCGTCTACGACTGCGTACCCCACCACGAGGATCATTACAACCCCTGCTGCCAGTCCAAAGTCTACCGAAAGACCCAGCACCAGCCCCAGTGCGACATCTACGAAAAGCTCAAGAACTACAATTCCTGGTCAGAGGCGAATCACGGCCAAGGTCGTCCCCAGGAACGGCACTGCCAAGGGGAAGGCCAAGAAGAATACCTTGAAGCCTACCGCACTCAAGCTCACTCAGGTTCACAGGACCAATCTGACCGCGCAGAGTTTACCTAGTCTGAGCAGCTTGGCAGACCTGGATAATCCTGAGAACATCAATCTGGAGTTTCACTCTGGTGAGATTGTCGCGTTATTCTGAAACGAGAGGACCTGTAGTCGTAATGGAATTTTGTGAAATTTTAATATCTGAAAATAAATGGTTTCAGGCGAATCTTATGGACCCATCACACTGGAGTACCTGAACTACGCCATTGCATTGGGTGTCTACTCTGTAAGATATCCAGCGGTTTTTTGGTCCTGCAACAAAGCACTAGGCACAATTTTCAGCTTGCAACTCGTCGCAAATTCCGCGCAGAGCTTGTTGGCTTATGCAGGAATGTCGGTACTCTACAAGGTATGACAAAGACAAAGAACGAAAGCAGAACATTTTCACGCTGTAAAACCGTCTGCAAACGATTTAACGGGTGTGATTAAATTTTCTTTGATTTTTAATCCTGCAGGTTCAGGTTGTCGGATTGCTGAAGGTACTTCCTCATCTGCGTCATCGTACAGTCTCAACTGCCAGTACAATTTCGACATTCCTGGGAGATTCGTACTTCCTGTTAAATCCGCACGTCACGCTGGCGCTGTTCGCACTCTCATCCCTTTTGGTACTTTGTTCCAGTATGGTCATGTACCTGTACGCCCACGGAAGGTCTGCGAAATTTCTGTACACGTAAAGCTTCGCTCTTTCGGAACAAACAATTAATCGTACGCTTTATAAACAGGTTCGTCGCCTTCCTGAATCAAGAACGCGAACGCAGAGTGATATTGGCCAAGGATGGTCGCGACGGAAGTGGCTGGGGCTACTTCACCCACTGCGCGGCGCTCTGCGTCTTCCTGGCGATCGCGATATGCAGCGCCCCCCTTTTGTACGACTATACCGTGATCTACAGAGGAAGCCTAGATGGCGCCATTCTCGTCTGTATCGTCGGAACGGTTCTTCATCTTTTCCTCTGGCTCGTATTGTGGGTCTTCCTCATGGTCAAGCAGAAATGGACCTTCAAGCTTCGCGTGACCATTGGACGCGCCACTGTCAGATCAGCAAGATCAGTCAAACTGGTGACGGACGTCGATCTGTTATCTGCCAGGGATGACGAAGAGGGTACAAACGCACCCTTATTGGTCGTCGGTAATGGTAGAACTTACACCATTGCCGACACCTCTCCGAAGAAGGCTATCATGAGTGTTATCCAGAAAGCAGCCATGGAGAGAAAAGCTCGTGCACAAGGTAACGACCGTAGGGAAGTTGATTTTTCAAAAAAAAAATCGATTTCAAGTCGGCTAATTTGTTCAAGCTTATATGAAGTTTATTTATTTTTATTTCATTCATTTTAGGTGCCAACGTCGATTCCGTGGATGGCGAGTCAACGGCTGACGGGGATGAACAGATCTACTGGCTGAGGCCCAAGTTACGTCCCAGTCCGGCCCAATCGCCAAGCGAAGGTTCGGGCCCGCCAGTCGGAGACAAGAGTTGGCTCAATAAGAAACTCAAGCCAAAAGTCACCTTTAACGACCTGCCTAGTACGTCAGGCTCGCGGTAACTACCCACCTACTCCCTCTTGGTGTCTTTTGTGTCTGTCTGTTTGTCGCTTTGTTTTATTTTTTTTTTTTTTTTTTAATTCTGTTTTTGGGCCCTCGAGAAAATTTTTCTTTTCCTTCGCGTAACTGCTTTTGACTTGCCCCGTTCCCTTTCCTCGACTCGTTACTGCATCTCACGTCGTACTCTGGCTGACTGAATGCAGTGTTACTCCACGTGAACATATAGGAATCTGCTTTAGGATTACATTTTACATGGATATTCTCTTGTTATCCGTCCATGACTCTTTAGGTATTTGTAATTCGCTTGAAATTAAAGATAGATATCTTTGAGAGAGCGTTCTCAAGCGAAATTGCGAAAATAGCGTGTAAAGATAGTTCGAGGAAATCGAAGCGTCGAAATTCTTTTTCAAGTAAATTTATAGAACTTTAAGAAACGAAAGTGCGCGCTTTAAATTTGTTATACAATTTTTGTACTTTATACGTGTATCAACATCGTGTAAGCCTGATTTGGCCATTGGTCGTTATTATTAATTATTATTTTTTTTTTTTTTTGTAATTATTCGATAATTGTATTTATTCGCATGTTAGTCTGTACGTTGTGTCTCGTTGACGGATTCCTTCTTTTTTTTCCTTATTTTCAAAATTGGCGGAGTGGAAGGAAAAAAAAAAGATAACAAAGTTACTGAACCGAGTAACCGAGATTTTTTGCAATCTCTACGGAATTCCTGACTCCAGGAATTTTTGGCTTCTAGTCGAGCTCGTCACGAGCTGATATTATACATTTTCATTCCCTCCGTGCGTTTTATCATATCTTTTTTCTTCTTCTCAGTTTGCGTAAATATTGAAAGTAAGTTCAGCGACTCGTAGAATTGTCTAGATAAATCGTAAACGTATGCACGAATCATATTGTCAGCACAAGATAAGTTTTAAAAGAGGAAGAAAGTAATTTATAGTCTGTATTGTTTTGTAAGAGATCCTTTGTGTTAATTAAGTTGAACCGCAAGATTGAGAGAGAGCGAAGGAAAATATACACAGTTCATACTTCGTATAACCCAAAAGTCTACTGACTCTGTCACCGACACAGAAAACAATTCCCATGCTTGATTAAAAAAATACTTGATCGATTAAAAAATTCAGTGCATCAGTTATCATCTGGCTGCGCTACACTTTCGCAGTGATTTTGGTGATTGGTCAAACTCTAAGATGCGCTGAGTTCTTTTTTCATCTAATGCAACTCTGCACCGAATGTTCATTAATATTGACATACCAATTAATCACGTTTGTCTAATACTTTCAATAATGTAGTTAGCTTTCCAAGAAGGAAAAAATTTTGTGAAAAGTATATGTGTCCCACATGACAATTAACTAACAGTATTTATACGTAATAAGCAAAGTGTGCCGTGTGAAATGTAACGTTCCTATTTTTTGGAAAAAATTTGCAACATAATAATAACAGAGCAAATCGCTTCGCACGCCCAAGCAGCTGCAAAATTATCTTCACTGAATCCGCTTGTGATCGGTGAGACGTTTCTACCCATTTTCAATATTTTTCTTACGGATCTAATAAATACGAATTTCCTCTTTAGCAATAAGGGAAAAGCCCGACGAGGCGTCGCCGATGGCGGACCGGACGATGACGGCGATTACGCAACGTTACGGGAATTGCCGTTAATGACGTCACTCGATCCTGCCGACGATTCCACATCCGAGGAGAACAAGGTCAGTTCGAAAGAGTCACCCTTGAAGAAAAAAGATCTTTCAAAAATGGAATTATATTTAGACCGATCTGACTCTTTCGTTCATTCCATTGCATTAGATTTCTATCAAATTTGGAAAATTGTCAATCTTATGGAAACACAAGAGTCATCATATGTCTGTTGCAAATGGACCAAATTTTCTATCAGGGAATTTCTTTTTCTGGTGATCCGACGGTGATGGTTTGCTTGTGAATTTTTTGTGATCATTTTTTTTTATTTGCTTATCATTTCACTTAACTTTCATGAAAAGTTTCATTGTCGAATATTAACCCTGTACTCTGAAAACTGTGCGTTTTAGTGTGCGATAATTCTACGTTAGAAATTCACCGTGTAAAAGGAGAATGAATTGATTTTGTAACACAGATTTGACACGGCACTCTATGGCTTTGGTTTTAAAGGGGTAAATAATTATAATTAGAAAACTGATAAAAGCCAAGAAAGTGTTATTCGAATTTATTTCTTATCTCTTGTCTGTACAACTTGTCTGGAGATAAGCACAAAGCAAAATTTATGTACTTGACGTTTCAACAATTCCATGTAGATGAAAAATTTGAAAAAGTATTTTAGTTTCATTCTTATTTATGGTTTTTATTTTTTCCGACAGTGGGGAAGATGGCTGGTAGCCCGTAGGGATGCTATACCAAAATTTGCGGATGTAAGAGAAATACAAAATTTATTCGAACTTCTCAAGCTAACTAGACTAACAAAGTCTGCTGTGTTTGGTGTTTGTATTAACTGTGTATTTAACCATTTTTTATACTCTAGTTGCGTCGATTAGTCGGTCACGTGTCTTAAAATTTTTCCAAAGTGTCATAATTTTCGCACAAAAAAAATTAGTTGACCCGTAAGTAGACTTAGAGATTTAACTATGTAAACTGAGATTAGGAAAAGCATTTCTTTTCAACAGAAACACTTTTGACTATAAAAAACAGTTGATTAAAATAGACAGCGTGTGTATGGTAGACAGAAATATTTTTAAAAATTGTTGATAAACTTAAAGAAAGAAAAAAATGTTGGTTTAAACTATCATAGACATAGTAAAGTAGCTGGTACTTAGTACCACAGGAAGTTTCAGTACGATTATTTCTACAACCTCAATACTTAACCGACAAGCCCAAATTATTTTATTTTATTAAAAAGAAATTAATATTTCCCTCCCCAGTATCCTTCCATCTCATATAATTCCACCAAAAACTTGTAACAAATACTAATCCCACTAACTTCTCCAACAGTTGCTGGAGTGCGTGAACGATGACCAAGTGACATATTACGCAAGTGCAAATCGCGACCTTCAACCATCGGAAGGCGATCCTTCGCCCCTTCTGACTCCTGAACCATTGCCGGATCCACCCCCAGTTCCACTTCCTCTTCCACCACCGACGCCAACTTGTGCCTCAAGTAATGACGTCATCGCAGCACCCTTAACTACTAATACTCAGGTACTAACTGCTTCTCTTTTCATATTTCTAACAGTGTATAATAATTATTGCCAGAGAATGATGATGAAATGTAAATGAGAACATAATAATAATAAGGTCTCGCATAAGCGTGAAAATAAAAAATAAAAAATTTTTCAGATAAACGCCGGTCAAACGCCTCGCTGTCTTCGTCGCGCAGATTCCGGAATGCCCCACGAAGAGCTGACGCCACGGTCGGACTCCTCCAATTCACCTCCACTGGACGGCGGTTCTTCAGCACCAAGCAACACAAGTAGCCACAGTGAGACATCTAGCGGCGTTCACTCGAACGCGAGTAACGCAAGCAACACCAGCAACGTCAGTACGACGTCGCAGCAGCGTAGAGCAACGAGCGTGGACGATCTGACCGGTGAGCCAAGGGAGGAACCACAATGGCGCAGCTGCTCCTTACAAAGAGGGATGCAACCACCGACAAACGTAAAGGCAACGTTCTCACCTCCGAATTCTCGTCCGGGTACGAGCCAATCGTCGTTCTCGCCCCAGTACGCCAATCACGTGCCTCTGCTGAACGGCGTGGATCACGGTGGCGGCGCTGCGGTCGTCGGGGGAGTCCCCGCTGTGATTCTCGAGAATCCAAACGAGGCGACAGTCGTGATTCGTCGAAAGTTATCGAGGCCGAAGATAACCGAACCCCTGAATCCGAACGAGGAGCCCTTCGGCAGGTCCACCAACATGCGAATGACGTCGTTCACGGAAAACAGCGACCTCAGAACCATTCAAGCTTCCTCCGCAACGCTTCCTCATTACCCAACTCAGCCTGTTGTTACGTATCCTCACTGCTCCACCATGCCGCTGCCTCACGCCTCGCACAGTATGGCCGGTTCCAATATGGCTGGTTCCACCGGTAGCTGCGGTTCCGTTCCTAGAACGGTTCCCGTTGCGCACACTACTGTTCCTGCTCACACCACGCTACCCTCGCATCACAATGGCGTAAGGTTGCTGCACGGTGGTCCCAACCCCTTCGTCAAGAGGTTCCCACCGGTTCAGGTGCACACACAGTCCTGGGGTATACCTGGACATCATACTTTCCCTCAAGCGCCACAGAACAAACTCTCTGCGCCTGCGCAGATCAGACAGAGCGACAGGGACTCTGCAAATTTTTCTATGGCCAGCAGTGGCGATTCCGATACGTGTTTACCCCATTAGATTATAAGATTTGTGGGTATGGGTTAGCCAAGGAATACACAAGTTAAACGGAGCGATATGGAACTCTGAATTTTTCTATGGCTTATTCCGTTAGGTAGTTAAAAGAGATGAAAAAGGGTTGCCCCCATTGATCGAGTCAGGTCGATGAAAAAAATGGTGGATACTCTCTATGTCGGAGAGACTGTGCGATTTTTTTTTTTTTTTTTTTCCTGAACTACTATCAGTCCGACTTTCTCCCGTGGACAATAATTTCTTATTTTTATTCGGTGCGAATGATTGTAAACTATACGGTGGGTGCTTTTTTTTTTCAATTTTTGAGAATGTCTGATCAAAGGTTTCAAGTGTGCCTCTCATTGCTTCGGGACTCAGGTATTAGACTGTTCGGGATGACAAGAACTAATAATATTAAAATAGATGAACGGAGTGACGATTAATACTAATGGTGTCGCACAATTACAAAGATGGCACGTGCTGCGCCGCGAGCGTAGACTAAACTTTTCTACACGATTTTTGGAAGTATTAGATTAGCCAAGAGAGCCGAACTTCTTGCTACTCGCATAATTTACATATCGCACGATGCAACAACATATCCCTGTATTTTCGATTTACCTTTATATTGAAACGACCAGTAGCTCAATAGACTTGTTCGTGGGAATTATTCTCATCGCCTACGATTAATCTTAACGTTTATTCCTTTTTCTATAAGCTAGCGAGATACGATTGTTTGTCCACGGGAAAAATTTTGTTCTGAATCATATACACTGTAAGAGTCACTGACATCTTTCAAATACACGTAGTTACGTGAATGAAGAGTCGGAGACAAAAAAAAATTCATGCTTTCCGATAGATCATTTTTTTTTCTACTTGTAGATCAACGATAGACTCTTCGGATCGATCGAATTGGTTCGATAATAACCCTAATGAGAAATAATAAAATGTACGAAGCGAAAACCACCACTGATACCCTGAGAGAGTACTCTTGAAAAAGTCTTAAGGGGATGTTCTTGTTAAAGAAAAAAAGGAAAGAAAGTTGTTTTCGTAGTAAGAATATGAAAGAAACGTAAGAAGAGGAAAAGAGAGATAAGAAAAATAACAAAAAAAAAAAAACGTAGACAAAATAGTATTACGTAAAGATACGCTAAGGTTAGCAAAGAAAAACAATTTCAAAGAAAAGCTTTTGACTTTTCGTTATGTCGCTGTACTATTTTGCGAACAGAGCGAATCTCTGTCGATTTTTTCTTACTTATCTTTTGTGTATAGTTCATCCACTCACTGTAAATCTGTCCCTGTACATTATTTTTGCATCGATTACGTCTTGTGGGGCTCATTCGGACCAAAGAGCTGAGACCAATGGGAAAGAAGTTTTTTGATCTGACTTACGACGTGCAGATCGATGCTCTTTGCCCATCGGTCACTGCCTGCTGATCACTGCCAGCTTTGGTGTGAATGAACCATTACGGTTGTCCTTTCTTGTAAAAAAAAATTGAACGAATCTTGATAATTCTTTATCGGCGCTCTTTATCGTGGCGGCACTGTTAACGCTAATTATTACTAAACTCGTGAAGGGTGAATGGAAAAAAAAAATCTATTTAACCCTTTAGGAACGTATGGGTGTACTCAAATTTTTAACGTAAGAAAAAGAAAGAATTACGGTGATATAAGGGGGCAAAAAAACGAACCGAAGAAATATGAATTACTGCCACTATCCTTAAAACACAAAATATGTCAGGTGACGTGATTTTTCGATTCACGGTGACAAGGCGACTCCCACTACCGATACAGATAACGTTCGCGATTTTTGGTTCCCTTCGGCTGGCCACCCTGCTCAGAACCCCCTGACCCTAGTTAAGGACGTGGTGCCCAGCTGTCGCCCGGTGACCTGGGGAAGGCTCCGCGGAGGATCTCTCAGTGTCACGTACCGATTCGCTAAGGAAAGATTTCGATTTGGTTTAAAGGGACGACTCGAGACAAATGGAAGAGGGATCGGCTATAAAGAAATCGACCAATCGGATGATCGGAATTATTAGTTCTCGAATTTGGCTATTTTGTCAAAGCAGTCTGTCTCGGGGCACCGACCGGGGTGCCACGAGCTGCCGCGCTCCCGTGCTATCTGTTGATATTTTTTCTAGTCGTATTTCGATACGGTATAGCAAGTTCTTGCTCGCTATATTCAGTGTTCCGGAGGAGCAGTGCCCACCCGAGTCTCCTCTGGACACAGTTCTCGACCTTCATGGATTAGCTGCACCAGCTTCGGTGAGCACTCCCAATTTATTAATTGGTGAAGGGATTTCGATTTGAAACTTCAGACTCGTTCTTTTACTTTGCTCTCTGTCTCTCACACTATTTGCCTGACGCCTACTCCGACCCTCTCTATAGGTTAAGGTGTACTCGGGCGCGACCCCAAAAAGTTTACAGGATCCGTTATCGTATTATCTGATAGATTCCGTCAGAGATCTCGCTTTGTTAGAGTCGGGCCTCTTCCAGCCCGACTCCCAGGTCGTGCCGGGTCGTCAGTTCGCGGTGAAAAAAGAAATTGACTGTCGCCCGCCTGGTGTGCAGATGCGTGAGCGAAGGATGGTCGGCCGAAGGTAACGTAGGTTGGTTCTCGAAGATAGTTCTCAAATTTTTCGCTATCTGTGTCGGTGTCGGTGTCGAGATACGTTACAGTAATTAATTCCATATAGAGGAAATCTTCCTTAAATACCTTATTTTGTATTCTCTCTCTAGTTTCCCTAAAATAATTTACATCCTAAAATATTTTCTCCGGCCGTCGCCAGTCTTGCATTTATTTTCAAGAATTTTGAAAAATCTCACCGGACACTGCATGTCCATCTATAATTAAGTTCTCCTAATTACTTTCTTCCAATTTATTTTCGCGCACAGAAGACAAAGCAAATAAGCAATCCCCCATACAGATCTATACTCGCAATATAACGCACTTGACGGATTAAGAAGAAAAAAAACTTAAACTAAAATCATAAGTATTAATTTTTCATAACAAAAAAAATATCATCACGTTCAGCAGGTATAATAAAGATGGAACAATAATGCGAGCGACTAGCGAATATAGAACTTTGATTAGATTACTTTGACTTGGTTTGTCGAAAAAAAAAAAAAAAATTAAAGAATAAATAGCAAAGAAATAATACGTAATCCTCGCTAAGCCAATCGTACATATCGCAACCCGCAAGGACCACGCTAAATCGAATTCTTCTCTAGTAGCAACTTCAAAGGAAGAAGAGACTTTTCTGTATCGCTGAAAAAAAAAAATTCTTAACTAATACCCGGTGTCCTTTTTCATATCGGGCCCATATTTTCACACGTACTATGGGCAGCGTCCAATGCTTATTAAACGTGAAGTTTCGCTCTAAAGAAATACAATAACGATAATAATAAATAAAAAGACAAACGAAGAAGCAAGAAATAATTAGAAATAATATTCGTCTAGATTCAACTGATTAAAATGCCATTTTTATAATAATCCATAAGCATCTTGTGTACTACGTCCACTTTCACTCTGTCTGCCATATATATATATATATATATATTTCGTTCTCCATTCTCGTATCCCAAACAAGAATCCTGGCGAACGATTCGATCCACGAGATATCACTCGGTGCTGTTATCATGCGTATGCATATATCATTTTATCACGCGTAGGATTTCTGGTGTGACTTTTTCAAAAAATAAAATATAAAAACGTACCCATCGACTCGTTCGCACAGGGAACATCGTTGTAATCAGAAAACCCCTGTTTATTGTGAAAATATTTTTTTACCATTTAGTGAATGCGTGTGCGTGCGAGAAAGATTGGGATAAACAGAAAGAGAGAGAGAGAGAGAGAGAGAGAGAGAGAGAGAGAGAGAGAGAGAGAGAGAGAGAGAGAGAGAGA
>JARQTH010000401.1:0-13099 GCA_030142595.1 Trachelus iudaicus | reverse complement strand
GAGAGAGAGAGAGAGAGAGAGAGAGAGAGAGAGAGAGAGAGAGAGAGAGAGAGAGAGAGAGAGAGAGAGAAGAAAAGTACGATGAAACTCTGATGAGAAACTGACGAAGACAGCTGATTAGAAATTTGAAAGGGAAAGTTATGCGAATGGGATAACCCGAAAGGAAAGTAAAGGGGGGGGAAAAAAAAATGAAAAACTGGCAAAGAATAAGGATGAGTAGTGTTAAAGGTAAATCGAGTGCGAAAAAAAACTCCTCGATTATCGTGTATCTGTGGTGTATTTTTTTTTTTTTTTTTTTTTTTTCTTTGGGTTGATCCAATAATTTGTAATTTCAATAATGAGCTGATCGGTCACAGGTCTCTTCGGGTTTGCGTGAGGAATGCGCAGGAAAAATAAGGATACGAAAGAATCTGTAGGGAGGTAAGAGGTAAAAGGAAAAATAAGGAACGTGAAAAGAAATATCAAGTAGATTCAATCTCATGGGAGTAAGACGGAGGGAAAGAATGGGACGCGAAATCTCGTGGCACTGTAAATAATATAATACTTATAATAATTGAATCGTGCGAAAGAAAGAACCTCGAATGTACGAATATTGTATAAAGACTGATTAGACTAGCCTTGGTATTTATTCAATAATATTAACATGACTGGTGGTGAATTTTCAATGAAAGAAAAATATTGGTAAATCAAGAGAACCCAGGGATACTCTGAGCCAAGTGAAAAAGAAAATTGTTAACTCTTAAAGAATAGGGTGACACTGATTTCGAAATTCCTTGCCCGTTCAATTTCTTTGGAAAAGAATTTAAGATCGAGTTTCGCGTTCGCGTATGAACTTCGGGCTTCTTGATTGTCTCTGCTAAAAATTATTTTTCTTTGAAAATAATCACCACCGGTCAGCGAGCATAAACCGAGCATAAATATAAGCGCAGTTATAAAAGCGGCACTATTATTGTCAGAACGTATCGATATTACTCAAAATCGTATAAGCCATTGAAACTATATGTAAACTTTGTATATTCATTTACCAAGAAAATAAAAGTAAATTATTCGACGATTGTCAGCCGTTATCAAGTTTGTGCTTCGCTATGGATTTTTTTTTTTTTTTTTAATTTACAGAACGAAATTACATTCAGCGTTGATCATCAAAGTCCATCCATTAGATTTCTTGCTCTCTTTAATTCTGAAACAAAAATGTAAAGCTCAAGCATTTCAAAAATTATTTCTGCTTTTTTTTTTTTTCCTAAATATATTTTCATACCTGCCAACAGAACAGGAACTTCCTGCTTAGAAATATTAAGGGTGACAGAATCCTCGGTACCGTTAACTTTCTTAAGCTTTATAGACAATTTTGAAAATGGCGACGTCGCCTGATCAGGAAGCAATTCCACCGAGGAAAAGCGGTTAACTGAAGGAAAAAGAAATTTGAAAAATATACAATTACACGATACTTACTGTAACTAATGAAATAATGAAATACAGGACACGAGCCAATACCCACTTCTTAATGACTGAGCTGTCAATTTGGCAGTGATATGTGCGGAATTGTCACTGTGTAAACGAGCGATGGCGGCGCTGTGTTCCCTGGGAAGACCCAACTGTTGCAATTCGCTGCTCAGATCCGTCGAAGAGACGCCATATCGAGATGAAGATGTTAGGATCAGCTCCAAAGCTGCTACTATCGCTTTGGCATCGCTCGAGTCTGCTTTGAATTAGATTTATTGATTAGGAGAATGATAAGTAATCGTTAATGTGAAATTTCGTGAGCAGGGATTCACGTGGTAACGTAAAGCTATTTAAATTAAAATTGAAAAGTCCACGTACCCAATTTGGCATCCTGTGTAATCTTCTTTACTTTATCTTCCTGAAATAAATAGTAAGAAGAATTGCACAACCAGGTAATTTCTCTGTCGTTTAAAGATAATGAGAATTTTTGTATTCTAATAAGAAACTTATACAGACCACGTTTCCTGCTATACAATTTCATATTGTCACTGTTTCGTGTTATCGTTAGTTCATTTATCTACAAAATAGACTCGACCTAGAACTATCAGTTAAGCTGTTATCAGTTGATTAATTTGTATCTATAATATATATATGATTCCAACCGAATGTTAAATCTGTTTGATTCCCCGGTTTATCAAGACGAATAGACAGAGAGTTTTGCTTATTCAAGTTCAATCGGTAGGATTGTAATACTGAAAGGGAAGTGGAGAAATTTAGAGTGAATTAATTAATTAATTAAATAGACTAATGAAAGAATTTTAATTACCCATTAAAATATGTTGTTCGGGTGCTTCCTTTGGAAAATATTTATTGCCATTTACTCAGTCTTAAAAAGTATTTCCTGGCTTAGGCTAATCGTACGGTCGCTACCGTACGTAATCAAAATTTGGTGTTGGACGTCAAGAAAATTTACATTAATCGGTATTTATGTATTCCAAAAGATTTTGATCGTTCAATTATACGTGATCAGGTTACTGGTGCATTATAGAATTTTATGTTGGAAAACATTAATTTTTGTCATACTCGTTTGTTGGTTCGTTTTTACCATTCAAAATATTCCAGTACCTTATTTTTGATCCTGTAGTATTTCCCTGTATTAAAAATATCTATAACTAAAGTTCAATATATGAAAACCCAAAATTCAATTTCGAAAGTTCCATCGAATAAGCTCAAATTTGAAAGGGTACCAAAAGGGTAAGTGACAGTTATTGGAAATAAATAAGAATATCCAATGTTCAAATTTCTATTGAAATTTCTGTTCTGCACTGTGACTAGTGCCAAAATAGGTCAAAATAAAATGAATACAAGCATCACGGACTGAAATGATGTAATCCTCTCTCTAGTTCCACTGAGCGGAACAAGATCTTATGAAGACAAAGATACTTTTCATCCCGGAATGGAATTCTGGTGGGAAAGTGACATAAGAAAAAGGAGACTAAGAGGTACACAGAGGCACGAGGTAAAAGATATACAATTTTGTTTGGCACTCTTTGTCCGAGTCTTCCATTCCATTACGTCGGCTAATTCAATGATGCTTCCTTTGGTTTGTAAATAATATCGAGTTATTTCCTGACAAGTAGACAAAGTCCCAACTGCTTAGAAGTCACTGGCCATTACGACTGATGTTGCTATTTCCAGATACTCTCAGAGAATCTTGCATCATTGATGCAGAAGAAGGAAACTTAACAGTACCATTTTTTAACATCAAATCTGACAGATATATCTATCAGGTACTGGACCAAGTTGTAGAGACTGCGCCAAATGCCCTATGGGCTCCTTGAGTGTGCAAGAGAGACAAACTAAAAAGACAGTACGTTTATAGATTCAGGAGGCAGGGAGATCTAGGGGTAACCAAGGAGGAACTGATTTTGAAAGGAACTGTTAACATAAAGCATTGTTGAGTGAATATATCGATTGATGAAAAATAATAATTAGATCAATAAAAATTGATTTCTTTATTACTCACATCAAGCTCACCCTCGGTCAGGGACTTGGCTACTAGTTGTCCCAAAATTTTCATTTTTATGGAGGTCTGAAAAAATATGGCCATCAGTCAAGTATTGTTTATGATTTACTATGCAACAGATAAGAACTCGTTAACAAATTTTCAATTTTACAATACAATTTTTTGAATGATATCCGATATCAAAAAGGGGTAGTTACCTTACCATACGAGAAAGAGTGTTGATCTCTGCCAACAGCCAATCCGGACAGTCTCCATCGCCAAGGAATCGAAATTTCTGCAAAATTTAAGAAAAATTAATACATTTGGTGGATTTAAGACGCGTGGGAATTTTTTGGAAATTGGTCATATGGAATTGTACGTGGTAATTATATATATGAAAAATATATTTTTAATAGTCAACCAAAAATTGAAGCTAAAATCACTGAGTATAAATAAAAATATAAATTACCATTTTTTCTTGGCAACCTCACGCGATGCTAATGTCGAGTATTTCTGAAACAAAATTGGTACAACTACTTTTAACCCTTATTGAATTTTGAAAAAAAAAAATACAAGAAAAAAACTTATGAGCCGCTCGTGAACTCATTGAACATCTAATTGTGCCAGAAAAATATGTTCCAGGAGATTGAATGAAGACCGTAACGAAAGTCCCTAGAAAATGTCCGTTTGGCGCAACAGAGTGAAATAAATGAAAAGTAATCGTGAATCTCGATACTCAGTAACGTTAGAAAATATTCTAACGAATTTCTCCGATTATCAACGCGCAATTAGCACGAAACTAAACGACCCTGTTTATGTTATCAAGTATGTCAAACGTGCCGAACGACCTGGAGGAAATCGTGCAAAAGCACTAATACGGTACGAGAGCCATTCTCAGGCCGTCATCTCCAGCGAAAGTAAATGGTCTGTTACAAAGTAGAAATTAAAAACTCGAGAATTTTGGAAATTCGACATTCACTCCGAGTAGAAGTGTACAATTTTTCTCTAATTAATTTTTACGTTTTTACAGAAAAAAAAAGTTTCCTACGGTTGGTGCAATTTTTTGCAATTTTTCTCGTACGCGAAAGACGGTTATCAAATCCAAAAAAAATTAGGAACGTTAACGATTTTGAGAAACGGAACGAAAAGAAACCGATGATATCCTTGGCCATGGGCGGAGGAAAGGACTGTACGTGAATTTAATTTGTTTCGTCCAGAGCTAATAGAAATCTCAATGGGATTTTATTTACAATATACGTATACATTGCTATGGTGGTTTTCCTTTCTGTTTGCACTCCTGGGCACGTGATTGACGTTAAGGCGCACCCCTATGGTGCACTTTATTCCCTGTTCAATTCCTCGATTTCTTGGACCGCGTCCTTTTTCCACCCTTGGGAAGTCCAAGAAACGTCATAAATAGGATGGCGGTGGGTTAGACCATGGCATTCGTTCCGCGACCACCTGAGGTATTGCTACAGAGTTACAAGTGACGGTTTCAACAGGTAAAAATATTTTTGCGCAAGTAATTGAAATTTTTCAAAATTAATTGATAATTTCTTTTTGAATTTTCATTACAATTTTTTTTTCATATTTCAGAATGCGCCATCTACTCTTAGCCGCAGCCCTTCTGTACAGCGTGATAGCGGAGTTCGAGGTGAGCTGATTAGAACTTATCAATTAATAGATTTATAGATAAGGTTAATATCTATTTGGTATATCTTCAGGGGGTGCTTTAGCGAACCCCAAAATTTTTAAAAATCGACCCATTGCGTTACAAGTGAATGTTCGAGGAATTTTTTTCGTAAATCCCTAACAGTGTACTACCGCTAAACTTTCGAAAAGTTTTTTGGAGGGTGGATTGAAAATTTTTTTTTTATTGCTTCAGGGTGAAAAATCGCATAGGACGTCGAACGTCGAGACGCAATCATGGCCAAAAAAATTTCTTCCCTGGGGGAATATAGATCATAATTTTTTACCGTCAACCATCGTGATGAACAGGTGTTAAAGAAATTGCAAAAATAATTTTCCAATCTTCCGGTAGTCGTTTTAAAAATGATTTTTAAAATATAAATATTTTTTTAAGGTCAGATATCGATCCGACCGATCTTCCGGCGATCCAAATGAAAAATCTTCAGGATCTACGTAAAGTCACGAGATATCGATCGTCGATAATGGAAAAACAACCGATCTTTATTATCATGTACGATTATCAGGAATCGATAGACGATCGATTAGAATCTGGCAGAATCCGCCGTGAAAATCATGGCTGGACCGTCCAGGAGCCATTTTATGTCAAGGAACCCAGCTGGATCGCGATAGATGAGGATGGAAAGGTGATAGGAAAAGTGTCAGAGGATAATGATCCTTTCTTCGTGACACGTGGAAAAAAGATATTCAGAATAAAAGAAAAGCAAAATGCAAAAGGAACGAGGTACTATAGTAACGCGCGGAATCAAAAATATTCTGGCGGGTCGAATAACGAGGATACAAAAAAAAATGTTGAAAAAGGATCAGAAGGATATTGGGATCCCGAAATGAATTTTATAGCCGAAGAATTTAACGAAAGTCAAAAATCTCAAAAATTCTTAAAAAATATATTGAAGGATTTAGAAAAATCATTGTACAAGAAAAATTGGAAAAATTTAGAGGACGATCTCGTGTCCAAAAATTTAAACGAGAGATCATCGATCTCCTCCAAGATTTCATTGACGAAAACTGACACCAAGGAGGAATATCCGAAAGGTCCTGCAGAAAATTTACAGGACGAAGATGTTACCAGCCTGTTGGAAAAAGAGAGGCGAAAGAGAGACGTAAACTCAAAAAAGACGTTCAGGAACGATCTACTAAGGGATTCTTACGATGAAAAGAGTAATTTTGAAAAACGAACCGATTATAAACTCGAAAATGAGGATTTTCGTGAGATTATAAAAAATGCCATTCTTGAGCAAGGATATCGCGTCAATTTCAAGGATCTGAGCTTCCTGCAGCCACGAGATAAACATTCGAATAACCTGGATATTTTTGACGACACATTTTTTATTTCGCGTGGGAAAAAAAAAATTCAAAATTATCCCGAACCCCGAGAAAGTATTGAGGATTTATCCGAGGACGCTGTGAGTGGCGAAGCGAGCGAAAAATTTGCCCGGAGTGTATCGGCCTGCGAATATCTTTTAAAGATTTTTGGAAATTCCAAATTTTGCCAAGATCCACCGGATAAGAGATCCAGAGAAAAACCGCCGAGAAATCGTCGCGGGATGCTGGATGAAATTTTAACGCGTTACGATCCCTTTTACGTAGCTCGTGGTAAGAGAACCTCGTCACGAGTATTCGGAAAGCCATGGGAAAGAGGAATTTTTGAAAAACCAAAAAGAAGCACTGATACGAACGCCGTCAAATTTTTTGAAAACGATAGAGCCAACTGATCGAACGCGAGTGATGATCCTACAGATTTTGAAAAAATTGCAGCAAATCTCATTGACAATGAAGGAAGGACGACATGGTGGAAGATTACGATATCAGGAATGCCGATAATCCAAATAATTTTCCAAAAGATGGCGAACAGTATTATAAAAAAATAAAAAAATTAATGGAGATTAGCTCAGCATATGGTAATTAGTATTACCAGTAATATAGTGGAGAAATAAGAAATATATATATATATACATATGAATAAACGTAAAAAATTGAAATTTTAGTTATAGAATGAAGAAAAAAAGAAGCGAGAAAAAATAAATACTTTTCTTTTGGTCTCAAGAGAAAAAAAAACATTTCATTGTACTTATTGCCACGCAGTTTCACATCTTCCACGTTTGAAGATATCTCATTGTTACCCACGTCGTCGAGATTAGAATTAGCCTTAAGAAATTTGAAAAAATTTATTCCCATGTACGATTACCAAATCCAACACTCTGAACTTAGCAAAATTTTATTTTTTACGGAGTACTCGATTCGGATTTTCAAAAAAATTGTCTTATCACTTTCCACTTTGTATTCTCGTCTTTTATATTTAAAAAAAAAAAACAATTTTCTATCTCGCGATACCTACAGGATTCACCAAATGTCTATTTTGTAGACTTAAAACTGAAAATAAATCCTATTGTCGAAATAACGATGGGATCAGGCAGAAGGTAGAAATATTATTTATATTAGCGATTTTGCCAAAAAATTCATAATCGGCATAAGAGACCACCGAGAGACGCAGTAATTCGAAAAAATTGAAAATTTATGCAAAAATGGATAAGAGTCAAAGATCGTCAAGGTCAATTTGAATTAGGCGTACAAATTATTGAGTGGAATTAGCTCGCGTCATTATCTGAAATTTTCCCCCAAAAAAATCTTCCTACGATTTCATTACTTTTTTAATTAAGAGATTTGTAAATATTTCTTTCTATCCATTAAAAGTCTGAATATCATTGAATTTCGATGAGTACGAAACAAACTTTTTTCCCCCCTAAAACCTCTAATATCAAAAGCGGCAGAGACGAATAAGAAAATGAGAAAAAGAAATATGACAAAGAAAAACCGAAAGAACAAGAAATAGGGCCTCTACGCGGTGCGTAAATATTTTGAAAATATTACCGTTGCCACTGGCTACGCATTCCCGTCTAAAAATTTACGATAATCTCAGATCACATCAGGCAGTACATTTTTAGGCCGAACCCGCGCACATGCTACCCAGTGAAGTTTTATCCATAAGTTTCGTAGCGGGAAGTCAAAATAAATTACGTGGCACAAGGATCCTTAGCGTGTGACGTAAATGCTTCGTATAAAAAAACCGCGTCGCGTGAAATTTAAAAAAAAATATCATAGGCGAGTATGTTGCGTGAAAAATTTTTCTGGTACGAAATTAATTTGACAAACGGTGAAAACGGTCTTAGAATTTTGAAATCGAAACAATCGATGTAACGAAAAACCAAAATCAAAAAAAAAGAAAAACATATTCAGCAACCATTCCAAATGTGAACCAGTTGCATGTGGGGGGTGGCAGGTGTGAATTTTGGAGTAGGGCGGTTTGCGCCTGCGGGGGTGGTTTTTCCAAGCCAATGGGAAGCCGAGGCGGGAACCACGTGGGACGTATAAGATACCCGACGCGCAGCCCGGCTGCCCATTGCATCCCTTAACTTTGCCGAAGGATCGCAAGGACCTTCAGATTCATAAGGATAAAAAATTGCGGAAGTTGTGAAGGATCGTCGTCCTGCAACGGGTGAGCAAAATCAGCTGTTCGGGACGAGAGAATTTTCATCCAGGAAGGATCGGCTCTCCGGAGATAAAACTCTTGGAGTCCCTTGATAAGGAGGTGAGAAAATTTGAAAATTTTATATCAAATTTTTCATTTGGAAATAATCCATATTTAAGGTATACGCCATTTATGACTCGTTCGGCCGCGAAAAGTATTTTGAAATTTTTTGTATGATATATAAAAAAAATTGCATCCACTGTCCAAACGAATTTTGAAAAGCAACACGCGTACGTGTAACAGCACTAAGAGCTTTCCATAATCAAATTCGAACGTGACTTGCCGACAGAATTGCACTTTGACTTTTTTTTTTAATCTACCACGAGACTGCACTCTTGTACACTGTTATCAATTCTTTTTTTTTTTTATCGAACGTTGAATCAATTGCTAAGTAATTAGAGTGCCTTCGTGAATGATTATCGAAAAATTGTCTGTGGAGGAAAATAGAGGGGAAAAAAAATGAGAACGACACGAACGTTGAGGGTCCTGAAAGTTTGCGTCTAATCAAAGAACATAATGCTATAACACGATTAGAGTATATAGGGTGAGTCACTAAAAAATTAACACCTCAAATAACTATGTGATTTTACGAAGTGAATGTTTGAGGTGAAAAAAATTTCAATAAAAAAATAAACAGTGTCGACTAACCAACCCTTAAAAAGTACCAATAAAAAAAAGTAATTTTCACTATTCAAGGTGATCAATCTAACAGACAATATTTCGTTTGAATTATTTTTTCCATAAAAATCAAAAATCAATCAGTTATTCAAAAAATTAATTTTGATCGTTCTAAAAAAAAAATCAACTGATTCTAAGTATACAGATAGTGCACGGGACTATCTTTGTACAGTAAACGTCAAAAATCTTCGAAAGATAAATATTAATTTACAATGAACCGCGAGAAAGAAAATGGTACAAAAAATTTACCAAGCAAGCGTGAAATGAAGTTTCGCTCATAATTAAAAAAAAAAAAAAAAAAAGATGCGGTATCATAATTAATACATAACGGGTACAATGGAGAAAATATAGAATGACATTATTTATAATGGAAACTTGACAGATATAATAAGACAAACGATCTCGTCTTTATTTTTTCTTCTTTTATATTACTCTCAGATATTTAGTTCCAAAGTGCCACTTATATCGTCAAAAGAAATATTTCCGTCGCCCCAGAGAAACGTAAGCATGGGTATGAAAAATATGACGAAACAATATGCACCGATAGGTCGAAATAGAAAAAAAAATAATGCGCGATTCGACTAGCCGCTAACTTAAAATGAAAAAAAATATATATATATAAGAATATCATTTAAATTGACATGTATTTTCGTGGAACCCCATAAGCATTACGTAACGAGGGGATAAAGATTTTATACCGACGGAGTCCATTGTGCGTGCGCCCATTGAATTCACCAATCTACGAGCTCGGTGTTGAACTTGATGACATTGTTGTCGGGATTCAGTTAAGTATTTTTAATGTCTAATTGCTATGAAGTATTTGATAAAAAAATCGCATGAGGGCATTGATAATGGATTTTGATAATTTAAAGTATTTTTTTTACCTCAAGAACACTGCCCGAAGTCACGAAAGTAAAATTTGAAAAATTGTATTACGATCGATAAAAAATAATCGCAATGTTTTTTTTTGGGAGCCAATTGTGATATTTATTTTTTACTTTCTACTTTTACAGACATGTTGTGGCTCTTTGGTATCCTTGTGATTCTTACGCCGACCACGTTTGCGAATTTGGAACTTGAAAATTTCGAGGGTCCTGTGGATCTTGATGACAGTGGCAGATATGGCAAATTTGGCAAGATGGACAACCCTCCATCCCTGTCCAGCAGCAACAACGAGGACAGTGCAGAGGAACAAGAGAATTTTCCAGCAAACGGAGGTAAAATATTTCGGTTCGTTGTATATTGCAAAAAAATTTGCAAAACTTTTTTTGCAATACTACTTTCGTGACATATCGCATTGAACTTAGGTAACTGCAAACTTGATTAATGCTCTTTGTTATCTTTCTGATTGTCAAGAGTCAAAATCAAATGTCGAATTGAACGACTGCAACTTGTCGTCACGTAACAGTCTCGTACTGTATTTTCCCGGTGAAACTGGAGAGATTTTGGTAAAATGCTGGACACCTGGAGAAACGAACTTGAAAGACAGACTGAACGAAGCTGCGAATAAAAGGCGTAAAAGATCCGTACAGTTTAGCGAGAATGAGAGCAAGATAAATAATAAAAATAAGCGTAACAATTCGCCAGTGGCTACGTGGTTCCATTTTCACACTCAAGATAAGGTAAAGAGAATTTAGTAAAAATGAAATTTTTCGTAATTATGTAAGTACCACGTCACTGATCTGTCTACGTGAAATTCTTAGATGATACCGATCGAGGAGAGGCAGGATCCGTTACAGGAAAAGAAGAGTCCAGCTTTCAACCCATGGGGTGGAAAGAGAATGATGATTCTTCGTGGTAATTTCAATGATCAACGACGTATCCGAATGCCGTTCAACAGTTGGGGTGGAAAGAGGAGCGACGAGAATTTTGAAAAATACAACGAAGATAAGAGGGGTAGATTTTTCAATTGGGGCGGGAAACGTGTACCGTTCAACAGTTGGGGTGGGAAGAGAGCTATGGCTGCCGAGAGACAGAGAGTGCCATTTAACAGCTGGGGTGGAAAGAGAGCTTCCTTTCACAGCTGGGGTGGAAAAAGGGGATGGATACTGGAACAAGATGGGAGGGAAACTGGTAAAGACAAAAGACGTATCTTTGATTCTTAATGTAGATCATTGCGAATGAATTATAATTATATATAAATATTATAATAGCTGGTACTTGACAGGTGGCTGACCTTTAGCTGTAATCATTGAATGTGATTGGGGTTGACGTTAGGAAACTTACAGTAACTTGTTTTTAAATTGTAATTTTTCAGACAAAAGAAGCAAAGCTGACAGTTCGGATGACTTGGATGTTAAGAGAACAAAGTTCCATGCCTGGGGTGGCAAAAGAAGTGATGATCTTCATAGTGGACTGTCTAAACGAATTCCTGAAGAAGTAATAGATAAGAGAAGCCCTTTACATTCATGGAGTGTGTACCTTGAGTAGAAACATCACTTTTAAAGATATAGTTTATTGAATAAATTGTATGCAGAACAATAAAACCTCTTAACGATCCCTTCGTGATAGGTGAAAAAGATGACGTGATTGAAACTGGCGATGACATGGAAGCCGAGCATTTATCAGAACAAAGTAATCCTGGTCGAGGTATGAGATTCGACAGCTGGGGGGGAAAGCGATACAGTAACAATCCCATAGTTGACACACCAGAATCAACACACGGTGACTGGAAAAGCTTCTTGAGAAGATTTCAATCCTGGCAGGATAAACGAAGCGGAGGAACGATCAGCATGATGAACTCCGAAGCTAGCTTAATTCCAGAGTCCCTTTCTATTCGTAAAATTTTGTTTCCTTGGGGTGGTTAAGACATTTTAATTCGCACGAAGCTATCAAGTAACATGATTATGGCTACAAATCCCATTGACTCCTTATAAGACATTGCGGGGATTAGTGAAAAATGATTCTAAGTAGATTAAAATATTTGTTAGCAAAGATCAAAAAGATATAAAAAATTAAATATGTAAAGGATATGTCTGTAATCTGAAAATCAAATGTTCTAATACTGTATCATTAAAGGATAATATTTTCAAACGATGTTCACAGTTCTCTCCTCGAGTAATCGTACAATTCTCTAAATTAGAGAACATTGGTCAACCGATTATTACAATACCGATGATAGAAAATAAAATGGAAGGTATCCCTATTGCATACTTTTAAATTATCTCATGCAGTTATAATAATGAATCACGTAACAGGTAATAAAATAAGTTGCACATAGTGCGATAGTTACAATTTGTAATTAATCAATACAGAATTCAATGACGTCAAACTATTTTATGTGTACAGTATGTTTCAAATAATCTTTGCTTTTATTCGGGACTTTAGAAAATATAAAATCAATTAATTACAGTATCAAAAATAGTAGATATTAATTGATAAAACCCTGACTAACAATTCATATCCACAAAAACACCAAAACAGGTTAAACGTCAAACTTCCTATAACCAGAAGTTTATGAAAGTGACACAAATGTTCTCAAAGTATGACTGCTTAATGAATTCTAGAAAATATACATAGTTTTCATGTTAATGTGACTTACAGCGTGTAATTCGCCTACAAACAAAGAATTTTTCTGTACAATATTTTCTTGACAAATCAAAAATCAAACCACAATGCACAATAGAGTCAGAGATGACAAGGGAGATGTACATACAACGTTACGGTTTTAGGCGATACCAAAATCATCACGCTAAATCGTAGCTGCGAGTTTGATCATCGCCTCCGTCGACAATGCG
>JARQTH010000400.1:143099-243713 GCA_030142595.1 Trachelus iudaicus | reverse complement strand
CCCGCCGTCGCCGTCGCCAAGGCCGAGCACGCTGCTGCCCACGTCAACGAGAAGATCACCCTGGCTCATGAGGCTGCTAAGAACTACGCTGCCTCCCCTGTCGTCGTATCTGCCTATTCCGCCCCTGTTATCTCTGCCCATTCTGCCTACCCTTACATTCACTAAATCCAGAACTACTATAGAAACACATCATAAACCGTTCACGTCTGACTACCACCGCAATGCAATAAATAGATATTCATGGAAATAACAATAGAATCTTTATCAATTCTTATCATCCAAAATCAAGACCACTCTTACACCCCTTGACCTTGGTCCTATAATATTAACATAAAAATAAATTTGAAAGATAAGTAATAACAATTTCTTGCAAATTGTATCGAATATTACACATAGTCCTTCGTGATAATATCACAGAACTTGCGGTCTATGATCCATATAGATCCTAGATAGACCAATATCATTGACGGGACTCAAAGATTCTAAGGATCTATCAGATTTCTGGCCGACCCTGCAACCTGTTTCGCATATCAAATACTATCAATGACCTTTATCACACTAATTAATAATTATATATTATTTATAACATTTAATTCCAAAAGACCAACTGGTAACGTTACACTGCTCAAATATGACCCAATTTAAAAAAATTATACAAACATTTACAGATGAAAAAATTTATCCTAAAATCTTCGTCAACCTCCCAGTTTGATATTTTTGAGCAGCAATTTTTTATTGCGCAAATGTGATCTACATATTTACATCTTTGCAAAAAATAAAATAAAGTCATAACAAATATTGTTTTTCCTACCGTCTTTATAGGAAAGCGTTTGCATTAGGAATTCAGTAGCATTCCAATACCTATTCAAAACCCAAAATCAAATTACGTGCTAGATCCTGATGTAACTTTAAAGCAAGACTGTACTGTGCCAGTGATTGATTATGGTCGGCTGATCTTGATAAACAGTACCAAGTTCCACTTATACCTGTATGTATAATGAAAAGAAAACAGCCAAGAAAAAACTTAGTATCAAATTAGACAGCATGCTCAAGGTAATTGAAACGCGTTAGTTTCCAGCTGAATGATCCAGTTTGAATAAACTATACCTATCGATCCACAACAATAGAGTATTGATCTCCCAATAGGGCATTCATTCAAGAGAATTGTTTGTTCGTTAATCAGCTGTGCACAACTAAAATTTTTTTACATAATACCATTTTAAACGAACCTCCAATGCTGTCAGTGCTAAATACGAAAGTATATTTCATTGGCAATGCTTCCTACTCATTGTTACACGGTAAAATGCTTGACCTTGACACCAGAAATGAAGCAAAAATAAATTATTGAATGATTCCGAAAATATTATCGATCTAAATAATATAAAATAACATAATAAATAAATATTGTAAATATTTTTGCCTCTCAATGATGAGAATGATTGAAAGCGTAAGTTGAACTTGATGAAAAGGATTATGAGCCGTGTCCATTGTCAATTGGACGTTAGATGAGAAATTGGACTGTGTGACCGATTGCAATTTCAACGTCTGAGCTACCTGCTGAGAGATCGGTAACAGTTGGCACTGGTGTAAAGCGTATAAAAAGATAGGAGAAAAGAATGAAAACAAGAACAAAAATACTGCGAAAACAGAAGCAACAGCAAGAATCTAGATTTTACGGCTGACTAGGATGGCGAATTGGGGTACCACAGGGTGAGCCAGCAGGACTTGGTCCAGGATAACGAAATTCCTTATCGCGATTGTTGAACTTGATCCATCATGGATACCGTGACTCCGTGTACCGCGTCCTTGATCCCCTTCTTCGAGAGCAAACGAGATCATGCCCCGGCGGGCAGACATTCCGAATTGGTAAACGTCAACTTATGAGACACACACGAGCTTCCTGAGGCGTAAATGTCAATGTCGGATAAATCGAGTGCGTTAGAGGGGCCTTGCTGATGCCACAATTAAACGGGAGGGGTCTTACGGCCCATTGGTATAAAAGTCGTAACTCAAGTTCATTCGACATCAAATCATCAATAAACAGCGAGTACTGGATCATCCAGCAGCGCTAAAACCCAATACAATCATCATGAACGCATTCGTAAGTACCAACCTCTAATCGATGATTGATAACAAAATAAAATCATAAAAAGTTCAAGGATAATAAGATCATCGATTTTCACAGATCGCCTTCTCCGCCCTCTTCGCCGTGGCCAGTGCCGGCTACCTGAGTGCATCAGTGCCCTACGCAGGTCACTACGGAGCTGCAGCACCCCTAGGTCACGACGGTACTGTAGTTGACACTCCTGAGGTTGCTCAAGCCAAAGCTGCCCACTTTGCCGAATACGCCAGGGCTGCTGCCGCTGCTGCTGCTTCCGGACCTACCGATCATCATGGTGCCTACCCCGTCTACGGAAACCATGGTTACGCTGCTCCTCTTGGACACGACGGACGCGTCGTAGAAACCCCTGAGGTCGCTCACGCCAGAGCTGCTCATCTTGCTGAACACGCCAAGGCTGCATCTGCTGCTTCCTACGGACCATACAGTGGCGCTTACGCATACGCCCCAGCTAATGCTTACGCACATGGTGCTGCTGCCCCTCTTGGACACGACGGTCGCGTCGTCGAGACCCCCGAGGTCGCCCACGCCAAGGCCGCTCACCTTGCCGCTCACGCTGCTGCCGCCTCTCAAGCCGTTCACGCCTGGTGATTCGCTGGTTCTTTCTATTCTGGTACCTCGATCAACAGACTGATAACGATAGTGTCCACTGTATATACGTGTCTTGCAAATATACACTCTATTCAGATTCTACAATATATGCTTTTTATGTGTCTCCTTTATTGTGATGCTATTTTAGTTATACTATACCTATGGATCCACCTTCCAGTCAATGCTTATATCTATACTGGCGGTTCGTGCCCTTTCCAGGAACGAAAGTATAGTGGGCTGAAATTGCTGATCCGTGAACGATTCGACCGATTGGTATTTTCATGATATTACATTATATAGTACCTGAGTCTATTTCAATGTACTTCATTTAGATACACGTGATACTCGCATTTACTTGATGATCATTGGGATTGGTCATAGAATAATTAGACTAGATTGAAATTAGGAATACTTGAAAATCATTATTATTATTGAGGGATGATTATCATAATAGAAACGCAATTCGAACAATTTATCGTTAAGATCAGACTATATATTTTTCTCTGCTCTAATTATTATTCGTACACCAATTCTCCGAAATTAAAATCGAGTTTCACTCATGTGACGTAAACTAACGTTTCTAACGCTAAGAATTTGATTGGGACATCCGTGGGAAATTAAATATATCCACGGGTTATATATGTATACACTGTAGGTAAATGTATGCTTGATTACAACTATATGTGTCTGTGTTATGTGTATGTATTTACACGACCTGTCAAGTTTATATATGAAATTAATATATGGCAGGCCTCGAGATCAGGGACGATGTCAGATCTAGTTGGAATTTCTTTTATTAGAACCTCACATCCTCTTAATAAGGTTACGTGCCGGAAATCGGATCCCAATCCAAATCAATTCCATTGTATGATAATAGTGTTATCAGTGGTACGCACTCTTAAGAATGAAAATCTGGCTGGAAATCATCGTCACCATAAAAAATTTAGTATCTCTTATATATCCTTCTAATCGAAGTAACGTTCGCAGAGTCCCCAAGAATTGAAGAATCGTGCATGACGAGCTTCCGTTTGTGTCAATTGTACCGTGTCGATTCGCCACTTTTTGCGGTAAGATAATCGGCCAGTCAGAATTTACCATGAAAAGTGTAACACTTAGTATTCCTTATTTTTTTATATCAAAAGTTCAATTAAGGAATCTAATTGATGAAACAAATTTTCAGTCTGTGCTTTAGCCACCGTGGCATTGCAAACGGTAGCATATGTAGATGGCGTTGCCTCTCCTGTACGAAATCAACGAATTCCGACAAGTATTATTTATTTGCGATGTTAATTCTTCGTGCACGGCATAAAATTCCGAAATTCCACCAGAGGCCTCGGTTCTTGCCGCTATAATCGTTTCGGCAACTAGGTGTGCAAATAGAAATGCGCCAGCCCGATGGATTACGTGCCTCACGTATTTTTCTGCATGACTCAACGAAACTCTCGCGTAATGGAGTTTTGTTGGGTTTAAAACAAAATAGTTTATCACACGCAGCGACATAAATCTACTGTTATGACAGTGTGCCAGTGTACCTAACCTATGCTACGTAACTATATGTATACATAACTAAGTTCTCCAACAACAAAGTAAGCGGACATTTTGTTCCGTTTTGTACTAGGGTAACGGTAAGTACGAAACGACGCTTTTTTTCCTATTTTTTTGTTAAATTTGCATTCCCTTATCGTCCCCGCTTTCGCTTTATATCTTTCTCTATAATTATACTTTTTATAGGAAAATAATCTGACACATGTCAAAAAACTTGTTTCTTTATCCGACTTCGGGAACTTCTTATCTAGTGGATGAGCGAGTGCACAGTATTATTTACGTAAGTTACGTTTTTGGTGAATCTTGGATAACATTGCTCTTGTAATAACGAATCAAGAATATCCCACTGTCAGAATATTTTTATCGAAATTTTTAAGTATGGTTTCGCTGAAAAGAAAATTTGGATAACTTTTAGATTACTCTCGTGAATTTCGATTTCCATGCTCTCATAAGATTTCTCAGTGAATTAAGAAATTTCATAAATATCCGCAAAAACTTTTCACGATTTTTATTACCCTCGTAATTATACCCCTCTGATTTTAGCTCTCAGGATTTTCCATAAATAATGATTTTCCGGTATGCGCGATGGCGACAGCACACTAAACGCGCTATGCTAAAGCAAACTCAATTGGTATTATACAAAATTTGCATTTTTATAAATATAATCAAAACTTTCGCGTCTACATCTTCTTAAAGACAGAAATTACGGAAAAGAACCAACTGTGTTTATCCCGTGTTATCTTGTGAAAAATCATTCAAATATTAATTTATTATACAATTAGTTTCATAGAGGAGTGAATGGCGATAACGTAACCGTAAAGGTTTTGTCTGTTTTATCTCTAGTCTGCTCTCTCGATGAGAAAATCTGCAAAAACCCATAGACTTTCTAACGTTGCCTACACGAGACTCTCAAGATTTTCGAACGTTTCGCGCGTCCGGTGGCAGGTGCCAATAAGCTACATATAAATGTTTGCAAATGAGCCATAAAAAAAAAGGACAAAATCGTACAGAATAAAGAAAACTTTTGTTTTCTCTACAATTGATGCAACAGTGACAAAATAATAAATAACTCAAAATCACCCAAAAATAACAAAAATTTATTTATAACCAATCATCTATTATCATCCCCAAACCATCAAACCCAGTCAATAAATCTGCTAAAATCATCGATCCAAAAACTTGTCTCGTCAGAACTGTGTCCATAATCAATTTAAAAAATCATAAACGTATCTAGACACAGAATTCCAATACAATAGCAAGAAAATAAACGGCTTTCCCTAGTAAACTATTAAGAAATATATATGATTGAAATAAAGATCCAGGAGAAACGGAGAAACGAAGTGTCGATGTCCAAGTCCAAATGACGAAAAATCGTGAGTGAAATATCAAAGTTATGCCGTGACTCATTGATTAAGAAATACAAATCAATCGGATGATTAAAAATTACTAGACAAGCCTTACTCTACTCACGCTTCAATCATTTTATTAAGATTCAAAGAATTTTCAATGAGAAATCAATCGTCATCGATTCATAATTACAAATCATTTGACAATACCTATTACAAGCTATTAAGCAAACGATCATCGACCGAGAAAGAATCGACACTGAACTTCGCAATTTTCAAAGAAAGTGCCCCGGGGGACACTTTTTCCCCCTCAACTTACGTTACACAGACAATTGGCAACCAACCTTAATTATCGGCTCCCGAAGAATTCCCCCTAGCAATAAAAAAAAAAAACGTTACCCAATTACATTGTAGATTAGCCTTAATTGTATTACCGCATCGAATTATCTATACGCTTCGAGAATTTAGCTTCGCTGCTCCACTATATATATACCGTGCATGGACTATATACCTAGAGCACAAACAAAGAGAATTCTCATGAGAACGTTAACCAACATCTCTATATCTATATATACCTATAAGATGTATTCGAGCAAGTATCATGAAACTGGGTGGTCGGTAGTTCGTACCTCGGCCAAGTCCTTGCACTTTAAGTGTTAAACCAGGCGTATGCACTATAGGAATGCATTCCCTTGCTGCAGTCCGGCTGTCCTTCGACCAATGGTACCCAAGAATAATTCCAGGATGGATAGCCACTTAGAACCAGAGACTTAACGAATCTCAATTATCATTAGCCGTTAATACTTTCTTAGGTTATAAAAGCTGTATGACTATTTACTCGCTATATTCACTACTGTACTAATGAATTCATCAATCTCGTACATAATGACTAATTTACATGATCATAAGGGACATTAATGGAAGTCGTCAAACCCAGATGCAATCGTTAAGTCACCCATAGATTCTGTGCAACACGTGCAGCTCACGTGACAAACCGAAGGGGGATCAGGTCACGTGTTAAAATTATGGAATAAAAATTCAATCTGGTCCCATTCACAAACATATATCCGGTACAGATAAGATCATTGAATGGTAGACAATATTGAATATTCTTAAACGTGGGCTTTTGTTTGTCATTTATATCCGCATTGATTTATTAATTATCCATGAATCGTCGATATTTCCTACTTCCTGGACCGTATTCGGATTTTCCTTGAATTTCATTAATTAAATTTGATTTTAACGTTTGTCTACTTCATTAAACGATCCTTTGTTATCTTGAATTTTATAGAAGTCTGGTGTACGTCTGCCATGTGAGTCCCATTCGTATTCACCCTGGGGGCATTGGCGAGGCAAGTCCGAGGGTCAGCAGGGTCCCGGAGGCTCGCCAATGGCTGCTATCAAATGTCAAGGTCACGAGGCCATTGAAACGAATAGTCGGCAGGGCGCGGTCCGTTAGCGTCCTCTCCATAAGGAACAGATCTTACCTTACCAGGGTGGTTCGAAAGAAGGGGAATTATTCTTAGGGGCTAGAAGGTGGGACCAATCGAGTAGAGGGGCCAGTGAGACTGAGGGGCACGGAGTAGAAACGGCGGACCACTATAAGAGGTACTGTCACCGTACCCCAGGAACATAAACGAACCCTGGTGCAAAGAGAACGGAGCACATAGCGAGTACTGGTTCTCTCAGCAGCGCTAATCTAACAACACACAACATGAATCGTCTGGTGAGTCTTTTACAGAGTTGCGATATCCTTGTTGAATCTAATCTGTGCCATTCTTTTCGGAATAATCCATATGTATAAATAAAGACTGAATAGAGGATGCAATGATATAAATAAAATGAGGGATGAGGGGGGGGGGGTCTGATCGAGACATATTGATTTTTTACTATGATTATTATTGGAAAAAAAATGAAAAAGTTTTAAAAAATGTAAAAAGATTGAGTAAATTTAATCTTGAAGGATGTAAATGATAAATTATGGCTGATAAAAACAAATATAGAGGAGATTGATGAATGAAATTTGATGCAGCTGGTAGTACTAGATGATTGGGTCTAGGGTTATTGTCTAGTGAGGCCATAATTCTACTACCCACGTAATCATATTGAAATGGCGTGTTATCTTGTCAGACAAAGGATTGGCTTTAAGTTTGTAGAAGGAATTGAAATCAGGAGTTCTATCAAAGTTGTTATACATTTAATAGTCATCGGGCGGTGGTTTGGTGTTATCAGAGATCGAACAAGTGGGCAGTAGGTAACGTCTAGGCTACCATTTACGGTCAGTCTTTAATGTGACTCAATAAGAAACGTTGGTCCTGGTCGCCTTGAGGTGTCACGCAACTTTGAGACTGTCCACGACACTGTGGAAAATAGGAATTCAGATTGATTATGTAATTTATGATATACCACGTAGTCAAAATGTGGAAGGTCACGTATTCAAAAAGTACTAATAAACCAAAGGGCCACCACTAAAATTCCAATGAACGTATGTCCAATTTGCTCGAATTCGAAATGAATCAGATATGTTTATTTAAAAATATTTTTTTATTATAATCCATAGATCATTGTACTGGCCCTCGTGGCAGCGTCCAACGCCGGATATTTGGGTTCCCCCTCGGCTCATCCCTCTGCCGGATACGCCGAACCTTCGGGTCCAATTCATCAGCAGCAAAGATTTGGCCCTCCGGCGCCAGTCGGTCAAGACGGAAATGTAATCGACACACCGGAAGTTGCTCAGGCGAAGGCCGCCCACTTTGCGGAATTCGCGAGGGCCGCCGCACGCGCTGCCGAGGATAAGGCGCAGCAGAACGCATACGCACCCCAGGGCCATGGACCCAGCTCTGGCTACTCTGCACCTTCCAGCTACTCCGCTCCCTCTGGCTACTCTGCTCCTTCTTACGCATCCCCTAGCCCTGCTCCCTATGCTCGTCAAGGATATGCTGCTCCTGCTCCAGCACACTCCCCGATCTATGCACCTTCTAATTCCGCCCCTGCTCACGTCTCTGCACCAGTCTACTCCGCACCTCAGCAGCAGTACCAGCCTCAGGGTAGTTACTCTTCTCCAAAGAGCTACAATGCTCCTGGCTCCAAGGCACCCTTCATACCTGCACCCCTTGCTGAAGACGGTACTGTAATTGATACTCCTGAAGTTGCTGCCCTCAAGGCTTCTCGTCTTGCTGAACTAGCTGAGGCTGAGGCTCGCGCCTATAAATACGGAGGATCCGAAGAATATTCTGGTCAGGGTCAGGGTAGGTAGTATCTAAACTCTATATGCATCTTCAGGATATGAGGTACTAGGATGATACGTTTGTGGGATGATATCTGAAAGATTATGACAAATGTTAGCTAGGTCAGGATCAAATGAGGTATATATATATATATGTGTGTATATATATATATATATATATATATATATAATGAGTTCTGGTTCTCAGACTTGTTCTTAAGAACTACCGATTACTTTATTACTCAAGGAAAGAAACCGGTTAGGTCTTTCAGAGTCAAGTAAGAGAATCTGAACATGATTTATCTGGTGAGACCTTCGATGAGACTTCATAGTAAGCTTGATTACCTATTAGAGTCCAAATTAATTACCACACGTTATCTATTCACACGCCCATGTCGCTCTGTTTTTACTGATTTTTTCCTTCCTGTAGAATTGTTAATTTATTAATTTTTTTTCTTTCAGCTTATGACGCTCCCCAGGCTCATGCTCCTGCTCAGTACATAAATTCCGCACCAGCTCAGTATGGCCCATCGGCGCCAGCTGCTCGTAGTTACTCTGCCTATGCTGGCGCACCTCAGAATTACGGCAGCCCTGCTCAACTCGCTGAGAAGTCGTATCAACCTTCTCCAGCTTACCAGCCTCACAATTATCAAGCTCAGCCTCATTGGTAGGAACCAACTGAGCTGACCTCCTGACCTACGATTTGGAACCTTTGTAAATAAAATAGGACAATAAATTGTTTTCTACGAATATCATCAGCCTTACATCATAATCGATTTTACTAATACTACAAGCCAATCACGGTTCATTCACTTACAACTAATATTCGAACAAAGTTCTTCGAACAATGCACTTTAATGAAATTTCAAATGATTTTAAAATGATTATTGGCCCCAACTAGTCAGCCAATGCCATTAGTCATTATTTTTTCGCAATAATCATTATTACAAAACGAGAAAAATTTATCAATAACCAGTCAAATTAATTAATTCTTTATAATTAAACTAAATCGGTCTAATCCTAAGTTTTAGATACGACAAAGAAATATATTCAGCACAACATCTACTAGTTACGTATCAATACACTCTTAGCAAGTGACCAAAAGAATGAGAAACAAGCGGTACCAATCAAACCAAGTGGTCTATCTATCAAGATCTATGGACCCTGCTACCGATCAAAACTCTTACTTACGCAACCATTGACAGAATACAAGATTTTCTATTAATTTTTGTCTACTCCCACATCATTCTATTTCTTCGTATTTAATCCACGCTCACTCAAAGTTACTACAAAAGACCGATTAACCATTTGCTACCAAGAAAAGGTTAGTTTACACAAGATTTATGTAACCGCGTGGTCCGTGCCTATATAAATAGATCTCCGTCAGTCTGTCAATCTCTGTCGCCAGTAGATCATAGAAACCAGCATTGTTCGCTACATTTTTCCTAGTGACTAAATCGCGCAAGCGCGCGTCTAGGTACAAAGCAAATCCAACAGTCTCACTGTACTACAGTGACAGTCACAAACCACAAGTTAGCCTATATCCGATTTTACCGGTGATTGCGGCAAGTTGTAACTCAAGAGATCACAATGGTCACCAGACGTTTTCACCACGTACTGCACGGTACGGCGTAATTTATCAAGATTTCCCATTGCACTATAAAAGGATAAACCGTTGATCGGAAGTTCCTATGACAATGATCCAAGAATTATATCCCGAGTGTCGAAAATTCCTACTGATTGGTAAAGATTAATAAAACAAAAATATATGTGGATCAATTTTTCTCATTTAATTATACTAGATATATATTTACTTTTACTTGCACGTATCCAATTCTTTGGGTTAAACATAATCAAACTGAGGGATCAATCTTACGTCATAGGTCAAATAAGCCAACGTGAGAAGAAATCCGGAGAACGGAACAGTACCAATCCGAGTCATTGGGTGCAGATGAAATTGCTCTGTTGGAAAGGTCAGAAACTGCAAGAAGTGCATGTGCATCTGTGCACTTATTTTTTATCTGTGTAAGGTAATGCCTAAGTGAGATTTCAATAACGATCCTAACCCATCATATTGATCATTGATCTTGAAAGACTCGTAGAAGCTACCCTATGGACGTCGGGACGCTTTACATCTTTTTACTTTTGTTTTTACTGATTTCACTTTTTTATCTCTGCGGACGCGCATCTTAACTTTTAAATAATAGCGGCTGTCTTACGGATTACATATTGAGTTACGGAGCCGCACTCGTTGCGCAATTTCACTGTCAACGCGATCGGTCAATTGGCTTTAAATCAGATACGTGTTAACTCGGCTGGTAAGACAGTGCAGTGACAGTGACATTAATATAGATCGTTTTATCTTGACAACTTCAAGACGATACATAAGCGATCAACCTTCTTTTTTTGACTTTTTAATAATGTCGACACACTCTTTTTTTCACAGTTTTTTGAATGAGTATTATTCAGTCGGAAATATGGGTACTCAAAGAACGATTGATTATTAACAAATATTGATTTTGGGATTTTTGTGAAAATTTTTGATTTACCTCTTGATTTTGAATAATTGGTGAAAAGTGCAGCTGTACGTGAAAACAAGATCGTTCGATTACATCGAAAAATTATTCGTTAAAAAAATTCACGTCGAACATTTACGTCATGGATCGCTTAGCACGCGTGCCAGTGTGTCGTAATTCGTACAAGTTGCTAAGAAAGCCGAGAAATTGCGTCAAAATGCGTTCACGCACCATGACCCACCCGTAGTCACGATCGAGTGCTACTCTAATTCCTTGATCTTCTGTCTACTTTTTTAGACTTTATTTTCACTCTTCTGTTATTTTCTTGTCCTTCTTCTTTTATTTCGTGACCTACATTCTCTTTTTCTTGAACACTTAATAACGTAGCGCCCCGATGACTCGGTTCGTATGTGTATATACATATTGTCGTCATTAAAAATTTCCTTCGATTTCGTAAAAGCTCGCATTAGCATTTATATCCCTCGAATTAAAATTGGTATCTAATGATCTTTATGAAATTCTAACATGACTTCATAACAAAAAATGTAACAAATAATAGCGGTAATTAATTAAATATGCATTTCTCAAGAGTGAACCCAAGCAGAGTTCACATAAATATCTATATACATATTATACATATATAAAAGAACAGCCCGAAATGTTTTTAATACCATCACTCGAGAACGGAGTGTCCGATTTTCTTGAGGAATGTTTTGTTCTGTTCGTATCGGCCATCCCATGGTTTGTAGGTCAAGAAAAATCCGGAAAACTCAGCCGGAAAAGTGTGAGACCTATATATTCAAGAATCGATGGGCATAGCAACCAGTTTTTTCCATAGCAACCGGTGGTTACTGAGGACTTCCCCGCAAACCCGTTTCGAGTCCCTCGGGATCCCCCTCGAGTTCCTCGGGACGTGGACTTTTTTTAAATTCTTTTTAAATTAAAAAAAAAAATTTCAAAATAATTTTCAAATTTTGTTTTTTTTCGTGGAGGGAGCCATTTGCTTTTTGTTAATCATAAAACAGTAAAGCGTTATGGCACCAGATCGATATATCGATAGGTACCAAGACAGCAGAAACCACCGAAACGTGAGAGAAAAAGATACAAATTTATCGATCCTTTCGAAAAGGTTTTCCTTTTCCTTTCGGAAAAGGAAAATTTGGTAAACCAATTATAAATGCGGCTACATCATCTGTTATTGATCGTCAGATATTGTACTGTAATGAATGCGGTGCTCCGATAATATGACGCCGCGATTTTTATTTAAAAACAATGTATTTTAACACTTCGCTATGTCGCACAGTTGGGTATTAATTTAAATGATGTTTTCTGGGAAAATCTGTTTGCTAGAATAATTTTATTTACTTCTCTAATAATTAATTAATTCGTTAATTCGGGGAGCCACAGCGAAGCGTGGCTGGGTCGCTAGTTTCATTATAAAATTTTTAATTTTTATTTTTTTAATTGTCTAATTTCTCGCGGGTAATGTTGATCGTCGATCATTCGAAACGCGAATGACACTCGCACTGTTGTCGTCCACCTAATAAATGTCTTATGACATTACAACGATGGTACCTCGCGAAAGCTAGAATCGCAATAGAAAGAAAACCACCTTGAACGGCCGCCATGATATATGCCTCTAGTCGTCCGTGAATCATACGTGTTTTGAGACCACATAAAAAAAATAATTTTACACTATCTAACGGTGCTCGTTGCACCGTTCGTTTGCGGTCGATCTGTAAACAAATATACATATATATACCTCAGAAAAAACGCAAGTATCAAATAGTGTGCATAGTACTCGAAGTCAGTAATAAGTTTTTCCATATTTTAGAATTTAAATCAGTAGAAAAATTCCAGTGAATAAAAAACGAATGATTCGACATAACCTCAAACTTAAACACGGCAGGTGGTGTGGAAATATTCTCACGTCGAATTTACAGAGTTATCCCATGGATTATACGATTCGCCAAGAATACCCTGACCTTTCAATGTTTCTCACGGTCTCTCCCTTTGGGAAAAAAAATTTTATATCTTATGGAACCCTTGGCGAGGGATCGCGAATTGGAAAGGTGGCAGAATGCTCTAGGATCTGGGCGAATATGTAATGCGAGACGACCGACGACGCCCCAACGCCCAACGTACAGAATCTTCGGCGCTCGCAGACGTCGCCCGTTGTACAAATTTCCCAAATGGTCGATAGATTTTTCCTGCGATTATTCTACACGGCACGTGCTCACTCAGTTATTAGTATACTGGGCAATTAAAGTATTTTTCTGGGCGTGGCGGGAACCACACTGATGGGTGACGAGTGGTGCAAGACCCTATAAAAGCAGCGTTCTCCGGTTCTCCAGGCGCACTTCTACCCACAAGGTTTTCTCGTCGGTGGTGTCTCAGCAAAACGGCCATGAGGCTATTCGTAAGTGCGCCTTTACGAATGAAAAGTTCAATTTTTTCGAAATTATTATCGTGGGTGGACCTTAGAATTTCTACCTACTTAAACACGACAAATTTAACGAGCATCGTGTAAATCTAAGTTGTCTTGCTCGCGCTACGAAAGAAAACGAAAAAAGGATACAAATCACACGTACATCACAAAAAATTAGTATCATAAATTAAAAATTATTCTTGCACATTGAGTGATTAAGAACATGAAAACACACAAATCTTCAGTGCTGACTGATAAGAGAAAATTTACTAAAACATTGTAAATTATGCCTGATTTTTTTTTATTTGGCAAAACACTAGTTTTTTACCTGAATTCATTATTTGAAAAAGTTCGTATGTCAGCTGTCTTTCAAATTTAATTTGCATCTTGAAAAAAAAATGGTATTAAAATAAAAACACGTTTTAGCATATCCATCATCATTGCTGTAATTCGCAGTGTATAATAATTATTACGTTTGATTTATATCCCACGCACATCGGTCATTAAACGCATCCACAATTACACCAGCATAAAACACCTGGCTATATTGAGACGCGTAGAATATACCGTATTTTCACTCAACAAAATCATCTGTTATTCACGCAAAAGGAAATCAAGTGAAACCACATAAATATCTTGTCACTTCTCCATTTGTAGAACACTCGGGAAGACCGGCTTGTAAACTACTTAATAAAACCCAGTCTCACCAGAGATCCATTACCGATCATGTACTCGATCACAAATAAATATCAAGCAATGATGAATTGATTGAATATTTCCATAGATCATCCTGTCGCTCACGGCTGCATTGGCAGTAACAGAAGGAAAATACCAACTGGCCCATGTTTACGGCTATCAGGGCCCAGCAGCGCCGTTGGCGCATGACGGAAGAGTCATCGATACACCGGAAGTGACACAGGCACGAGCTGCGCATCTTGCTGCGCACGCACAAGCTGCGGCTAGAGCCAGTCACAAATATGAACCTTATAACGAACTTTACCTGGAGGAAGAACCGTATGAGAGTTCATGGTCGAACGTTCCTGTTTCTCGTGGATATCACGGTCCGTTGGCACCACTGGCTCATGATGGCCGAGTCATCGACACACCTGAGGTATTAAAGATAAACATCATTTATAAATAAAGAAATCAACATTTTTTTGACTTATCACAGGTTCAACATGCCAAAGCTGCTCATCTAGCAGCCCACGCTAGAGAAGCTGCCAAAGCTGTACAATACGGACACGATAATTCTGTTTATGAGGAACCTAGTGGACCCAGTGGACCCAGTGGACCATCTTACTCACCACAAATACGCATAGCTTATGCACATGCTGCCCCCGTTGGATATACAGGACCTCCCGCTCCTCTGGGCCATGACGGAAGAGTAATAGACACACCGGAGGTAGCTCATGCCAAAGCCGCTCATCTTCGAGCACATGCATATGCGACTGCCTTGATGACTGGTCAACATGGTCATCAAAATTATTACTGACTTAAGACATGATCATAAAAAAGCCAACCTATGAATGTTCGATTGACCGAGACTCGTTACCGAGTGAAGAATCAAAATAGCTACGAGGCTATAGGAGTATAAGACTTGACCAATCATTCAAAAAATACCATAGAAAAACAAAACACTTATTACCTTCCCTAAGAGTCTTCTTTAATCAAACCCATTTTCTTTTCTATAAAATGACTCTCATTTCCACCAGCAAGATGCCTTCTCATCCATTATTTTGTATGTATGCGACCGTGCCCTCAATAAATCATATATCGTACTCTAACCTCAAACTGTCAACCACTAAATATTCATCAAATTCATAAATTGCCTTTCTTTCCTCGGTAATCACACAGCGATTCACTCTTAGTTTCTAACCTCTCTTTGGACTCGTGTGACGCAGTTGATTTTCGTTCCATTGTGATCGCGTCATCGATTACGATGCATTCATTCCCGCAAACTGTGCCAGTTATGATGCTGCCTTGTAGATAGGTAGGTAACTAGGTACTTAGGTGGGTAGGTAGATACTCGAGTAGGCGTTGCCAATGAGAAATCGAAAGGAAGAGCACTCCCAGACAGTACTTTGACTACATGACGTAATAGAATGGAAAGAAGGATTCAGGGCATTCACCAGAATTCACATTTTGCGAAGTAAAAGGTAGATGTGATTGTCAACAATAGAATCGTTTATACTGATCATATGGAACTTCTACGGTACTAATTATAATGGCAATTACACTGATTCTAACATTGTACAATTATATACCGAACACGCTCTGCATACGTATGTATATAATACAGTCACAATTATATATCCGTAACACGAATCGAATCGACATCACGGAATAAATACCGGTGAAAATAAACACGTTGTATTGGAACTCTTAGTACTCGGTTTGACCACCCCTTGCATATTGTCGCATTCTTCGTCAAGCATGGCCAATCACGTCCTTGCGCACCATTCAAGCTGTCGTCTGTGACGCAGAACGAGATTAGACTGGTTTGACTATGAGTTTGTGATAATGAATTATTATAGGATTTATATTCAAATGAATACGGACATATATAGTGACCTATGACCTGGTCAATGAAAATATTTTCTATAATAGAAAGGCGAGGTTAAAGGAGAGAATACTAAGAATACAATGTAGAGTGGAATTATCGTATGATAAAAAAAGAGAAAATGTCTGTCGGCAGCGTATTGAGCGATTTATTTTATTTCTGATAAAATATGTATTTTCCTTTGCGTATATATGTATATATTTTATGCATTTTCTGTCTTCTATTATGGAAAGAAATGTGGAAATGCATTATGGAATAGGTTGGTATAACTATTCGACTTGTTATAGCGTGCTTATATAATATGGTATAAGTAAGGTAATTAGGTGGAGATCCATGAAATAAGATTTGATAGCTCATCGGTCGAGAATTGAAAATCAGGTGAAACGAGTTGGCACATTATTATACAGGGTGTATCAAAATTAATAATTTTGGGACAATAATTTTGTAATAAATTTAAACATTTTTTTAAGGTTTCCGTATTGGATCGATTGTTCGTTGCGTATGTGTGTGTGGTGGTATGCGTGGCAGTGTTGTTAAAAATAGTATGTCGTTCATGGCCAACAAGTGAAAAAGAAACTCGTTACATATTTAAGGGATAGAGAGAAAGAGTAATTCTTTACAAGATCAATTCTAGTCTTCCGTTAGAGGTAGATATGTGATATTTTATGTTACGAAAGATCTAGATGAAGATCCAATTACACGATTAATTTCCGCAGATTAATATTCCTTAAGAACTCCTCGATCAATGGCTATGGTCGATTCAATCCTTTAGTACTGATTGTGAGCAGGATTCCAGCCACCGTTCCAGCTTCCACCGTAACCGGGATTCCAGGATGCTGGACCAGGTTCAGCAGGTCCTGAGGGAACACGTTGGGCTTCTGCATTGTAAAGTGAGAAGTGCACTGCCTTTGCCTGCTGGACTTCCGGAGTATCAACTACACGACCATCCGGTCCAAGTGGAGCTGGTGGTCCACTGAAATAAAAATTTTGTTATACAGGTAAGATATAACTTTGTAATTTAATTTTGATATCGCATTATATATAGTATCTAATTTTCGACCTGTAGTGAGGAATATAGTTAGCCGCAGCATAAGCACCATCAGGACCAGCATAACCTCCTACGGGACCAGGACCACCATAACCACCAGGTACCTTAGGAGCCCGAGCATTAGCCTCTGCCAAAGCTGCCAGATGAGCAGATTTCAACTGAGCGACTTCCGGTGTGTCTACCACTCGACCATCCGGTCCCAGAGGAGCAGGTGGACCACCAGGATGACCCCCATAAGCTGCAGGTCCACCATACCATTGTGGAGCTGCTAAGGCCACGCTAAGGACAGCGGCTAATATGATCTATGGATCAATGAATAATACATATCGATAATGATAACCATACAAAATATTAATATATAAAAATATACATATATTAACAATAATAAAAGTACAAACAACTCAATATTCAATTAAACAAAATTAATGAATTCCATCATGAAATTTTTACACAATATACATATCTATATCGATAATAAATGTCACATAAAATCTTGCTAATAATTTAACAAGTGAAAGTCTCATAATATTTTCTCCTACGTTACAACAAGTCTCTACAAAGCACCCTAAAGCACTTTCACTGCACAGTTTCCGGTAACGAAGAGGATGATGGCACCAAGTACTCACAAGTGCGTTCATGTCGCTCTATCACGTCTATGACGATCCTGGATTATGGTAGCTGATCTTACAGTGATCCTGATCTTGTTGCACGTTGGTACTGCATGTCTGGTAGTGCAGCGGATCGTCCAATTTATAGGTTGGCTTCTATCGCCAGGATCACCCCACCTCATTGCCACCACACCCAAGAAAATGCTCTCTTTATGCCCTGCCCTGTAACATTTATGTATAATGCAAGTCTACCGGAGTGCCTGTCTTTAATGCTTTGTAATAGCAATCATCGATTCTGAATAGGTGTACCAGTATGTACGTAGCATTGATTAACATTGACATTTCCATCTTGATAATAATTAATACATCGTCTATCCGTTACCATCGAATACAGGAAGTCACCCTGCTGATGATTAGGAATGCAGACTAGATTCATGATACATATTAAGAATAATCACTACAAAAAAAAAATCCGTGTCAAACATTAAAAATAGAAGCTGATTGATACAATTTCTTTAAACGGGTTCATTACTTGTCATTAAGATTTAATTAATACATGAAGAAGATCATTCCTAATGACTGTTATAAGTTTTATTAATTTCTTCTCATCAGGATATCCCGGTATCATTTCGAATCATCCAGCCTGTACGAGGTCGTTCTATATGGCTTTGTACTTGAGTCCTTCTTCCTACATTTTATCATGGATTTCCGGACGCCCGTTAGATATGAAATAATTCTAAGCGCCGTTAGGCTATTTCCATTCATGGTTAGGACCTTGACGGGTGCTGCTTTGTAGCAGGAAAATTGCTGATCACCAACATGATCCAGACAAATTAGCACGATCTTGCGCTAAATGGATTCATACATGTGATTAGATGCATTCTAGTAAAAGTAAACGAACGTGTTTTACAAGTCTGATGTAGATATATAATGATCCTTAATATGGGTTATAGGATCAAAGTCAGTCCTGTGTACTTGGATGGATCATGAATAAAGTAACGGAAGCTGATAGAAGAAGTTGATCTAGAAAAATCTTCGAGGATAGAAACAAAACAGTGCAATATTTAAGACTAGCAAGTGTAACTAGTTAGTACCAATAGTTATGTAGAACTATAGTAACTCGACGTCCTGGTTCAGCGACCAGGTCGCGTGTCTTGCTGATATACCGTGAGCACAGTGCGTGTCGTGCACGTTCACAATGCACGAAAGGTGATAAGCTGATAAGACAATTTTTAATCGACGATCCCGGCAATGTTGCAAACAGAACTTGACAATATTTCATTTAGACTTGAAAAATTATCCCTTTAACTAGGTTTATCATTCAACGCACACCTGTATCGCTTAGTCGTATCACGAAAGAATGATAATGTCCTTTCAGGGCCAAGTCTGAAGTAATGGATCTAAAAACGATCTAGAAAGGTCCTGTATTTCCTGTATCTAGATATGTTAAAGGAATTGCTTACGCGGTACGAAGGTCGATCAATACACGGAGAATGAGTCTTATCTTTTTGTACAATTTATTGAAACTTTATCGTAGAAATAAGCGTAGAACATGTGACAGCCAGATCGTCATCATATCAAGAATCACCAATGATGAAGACCATGACCACCATAATGGGCAGCCTTGGCGGATTCTTCAGCAAGCACAGACAGATGAGCAGCCTTGGCATGAGCTACTTCAGGCGTGTCGACGACGCGGCCATCATGGGCAAGAGGTGCAGCAGGTCCATGGTAGCCATGAGGTGCAGCATAGCCATAACCAGGTCCACCGACTAGGACACCACCATGGGAATACTCAGGAGCATAATGAGCATGAGCATCAGCTTCAGCATGAGCAGCGAAATGTGCAGCCTTGGCATGGGCTACTTCGGGGGTATCGATGACGCGTCCATCATGGGCAAGTGGTGCAGCAGGTCCATGGTATCCATGGGGTGCAGCATAACCATGAACGGGTGCAGCTACAAGGATACCCTCTTCGTGACCATAGGCTGGGGAATAATGAGCGTGAGCAGCGGCCTCAGCGTGGGCAGCAAAATGAGCGGCTTTAGCATGAACAACTTCCGGTGTGTCCACTACCCTTCCGTCGTGGGCAAGGGGTGCGGCTGGACCATGGTAACCATGAGCTACCGGGACTAATCCATATCCATGTCCGTAGCTGGGACGAGCTAGACTCACTGCGACAAGGGATGAAAGGACAATCTGAAAATGATGAAAATTATTATTAATTAAATGATAAATTATCGTGCTTTATCGATTGATCTCTATAGATCTTTATACTAGATCTTCAATTACTGCTAGAATCGGACTCACCAGGAACTTCATATTTGCTGGTTCGGCTGGACCGTTTTCTCTGACTGTTTGGACAGAAGGGGCCCGTTTATATATAGGCAGAGGAAAAATACTACCAAGTGGTGGTGCACCGTTCACTTATCACTGGCACCCCACTGCAACGATACCAGTAGCGACTACCTTGGTAACATGATGGTGGTTTCACATAGACCTGGATAACATTGACATTTCACATATTGTGAGGAATATTTGGTAATAGGCCTCAAAGTGGTAATGGCTGACGAGGAAGCGAATGAGCAAGAGAGAAAGGTAGCATGGGTTGTGCATAAGTACGAGGGAGACAGAGACAAAGGAATTCAAGGGAGAGATATAGAGAAAGAAAGAGAGAGAGTAAATACTGAAACTAGACAATACATTAAACCGAGTGAATTTAGATATTAGTAAGAACGCAATCATTGCGTCAATAACGAAACGTGAGCATTGTCGTCGTGAGATATCAGAGTCGCGTTATACAATGTCCAATAGAAAACATGGCGGCACCACTCGTTCGATCGGCATACGTATTTCGATAATTGACCGATACAGGTTAGGGATTGAGTGTATATATATATAAATGTATATAGAGCAGGATAATATATTGATTGGAGAGATCTTACAAGACACACAGACACTTTCCTGAAAATTTCTAATTATCATTTTCTGCCAGATTGTAATATACCGATATCCAATCACGTGATTGATTTGAAATCGACGCGGTTAATGATGAAACGTTATAACTTTTCTTTTCTTTTTTCAATCATCTCTCTTACTACTTTTATTGATTTCTGTAATTTTTAATGAAAATTTCCAATAATTATTTTTGTATTTATTCTCGTTTTTTTAACTTACCTACCTAAGGAAGAATATCTCTCGCCATTCGCCATTCGAAGGGCATCAAAATTCCGTCACGCGCACGTGACGTCGCACAATGCCTCGCTATTATAAAATATAAATCACTTTTAATGAACTTGCATCGCAACGTTCGAGCATTTACGAAATAGAGAGGGGAAGCGTAGTAACAGAATCCTTAAGGAACGCTCGATTGCACTCGGCACTAATTAAGAGAAGTTCATTAAAGAGTTCCCGATTCGTCCCTGACGGTATACAATTAAATCTTAAATAATTACAGTAATTTAGAAATAATACAAATCAAAAGATCCCTGCCAGAAAGTCTATTATAATTTAAAATAACCTCCATCATCCCTCTTAGTACTGAGAGACTATTGTCCATTCGTACAAGTACCAAACCTAACCATACTTTTCGTTAACCTATCAAAGGCCATATCTTCCTGAATCTGGGGGGACCAAGAATTTATATGAATCTATTATACTTCGCCAGGAATGTATGAACAATTCACCTTCGACATTCAAAACCAATTAGTCTTCAATGTACATAATGGTGGAGAGTGGTAAGTTAAAAAGAAATTTCCTTTTTCTAACAAGGGACCTTTGGATTTGGAACGCAGTACTCCGTGGGCTTTCACGTTGATCCGTGAAATTTCAATTCCTAGCCAGGTCTCTACGTACCACTATTTACACTATACATACGTAGTACATATACCAAAGTTCTGGGGTAGTAAAGTGGGAGACCATATTGAGCAATTATTATGAACTCTTGTATATAAACGCTTGGTTCAACAGAATTATTACGCCAGACACACCCAATCTCCGTACTAGACGAAATTCAGCATGAAGTTTCTTGTGAGTTTTGTCAGTTACCGGAATACACTTTATTACGATACAAATTTTTTTTAATTAATCCAATAAAAATATTAACGGTTGATAAAGTTATCAAATTTGATTAAACAAGCTGCTAATAATTTCTTATGCATTATCTTGCTTCATCCTTGTATCAGTTATATTGCTCTTTGCTGTTAGGTGGTTCTAGCTTCAATGGCTATGGTCGCCATGGCCAAGCCAGGATATTCTTATGGTCTAGCTGCTGATGGATACCATGGACCACCTGCGCCCTTGGCGCATGATGGTCGCGTCGTGGACACTAATGAAGTGGCACATGCAAAAGCTGCACACTTAGCTGCTCACGCGGAAGCTGCATCCCAGGTGTCTTATGGTGGTTATGCTGATGATGGTTATGAATATGGACATGGTCAAGGTGATGGTCACGGTGGTGCCCATGGTTATTCTGTACCTGCAGAATACATCAATAAGGTTGCTCATGTTGGACACGGACACCATGGTCCTGCTGCACCTCTAGACCACACGGTATAATTTTTAAAATAATTGTTGCTATCACCGAAAAACTTAATAATAATTATTATTTACATCATTTATCAGTAACTACTTTTTATGATAAAATAATTTTTTTATAAAATAGGGACGTGTCGTCGACACCCCCGACGTTGCTCATGCCAAGGCTGCACATTTTGCGGCTCATTCCGAAGCTGCTGCTCATGCCCATTATGGACATGCCGGCGATGACGAAGGTTATGGACATGGATACGCTGCAGCTGGACCTGTTGTCTATGAACATGCTGCATCCCATGGATATCATGGACCACCTGCTCCTCTTGCTCATGATGGCCGTGTTGTCGACACCCCCGAGGTTGCTCATGCCAAAGCTGCACATTTAGCTGCACATGCTCACGCTGCAGCTCAGGCACCTCATGGTTACGGTGCTTATGAGGCCCATGGGCCAGCTGGTTACAAATGGTAAACCTAAACTCACTGACTTCTCATCGATCCCGCCATTGCAATATTTTTTAAGGTGTTACTTAGGTTTTAAGTTTATAAATAAACCATACTGACTCGTTACACCTGCTGTTTCTTATTGTTTATTGCTCATGGAATTCCTATTCCCTTTTCTTATACGTCGAAAGTTGAATTGCCTCGTACATTATTATTGGAAAGAATAGAACGAGTTAGAAAGACAGGTAACGCAAATCTATTTTTATCATACATTCTGTTCAGTTTTCATATATTTAACCTATCACACATTCAGACATTAACTGGACAGTGTCTATATGAACATGAATTGCGTACACAGTTTAGCAATGCACTTGGGTCATTGTTGCAATAACATATAACCAATTGGACTGAAATTGAACTCGAACTGCACTCATATTGTAGTTCCTCGAGTGTCATATGAATTTGAATAGATGCACGACTACAGTATGTTTTCATATTGACATCGTTATGTGACAACGCACGCTTGACTACAGTCGAGACGTGACATCGGACTCCGATTTTGACAAATGGAATATAACCTATTTTTTATATTTTCCCGAATGCAGTCCAACTATGAAAATAAATATCTTATCTCGACAAAAAATTCCACTAAACTTAAATTTACCATTCCTTTAAAATAATCATAAAAATGCTAAATTCGCTACATATTATTGTATTTTTTCTCGTTAAGTAATTTGGAATCTAATATCACGGGTCTGACTACGTCTAGAGTTTCATAGTACGTGACAACATTCTATACTTTATTGTTATTTGATGATTGATAATGAAATTTCGATTCTTGAAACCGATTTTTCTATTCGTTATTGGGGATGCTCTGATCATTTCTAAAATTTCGCTTGAAAGCGACTATTTATATTTCATAAGAAATTAACTTACGATTTGCAATAAGGCGACATACAACGCAACAAAAGTCGCAACACGTGGCCGCAAACGATTGAGAATCAGAGGTTAACCACAAACAATAGAAAATTCCAAAACGTCCCGGCACGACGATAATTTCGTGATAATTTCGCAGGCGACAGCGTTCAACTGTCGCAAATGTAACGTCATGCATGATCGATACGTCGGTATGGCAGATTGCGATAAGACACAAGAAAAATTCCGAAACAATAACTCATCATAGAGTAAATAATTCATGGTCGTTCTTATAATTTTATTAATGGGAAATTAATTAATATTCTATACAGTTCATTCAAATTGAATATCACAATAGACACCACTGGAGTCATAACATGATTATCAGAATTTTCATCATTTTATTCAATGACCTTTTCCATAGGATCACTTATAGGTTATGAAATAAAAAGATTTTTCTTTAAATCACTTACCAAACAGTATCGTTGGTGTTGTTATGACATAATAAATAATCGACAGGATACAATAGACATTCTTTAGTGATATCCGCCTCTGAACTGACACATAGCAAGAGACACACCTTTGTCGCCAATGTTTTTACATTCATCAATGAACAAAGTAGTAGTACCGTCTCCATTGTCATACGTCTAAAATAATTTTAGGCAATTTAAATTCTAAAATATATTACAATAAAAGAAAATAAACTCAGGACATATATGCAACACCTTATTCAAGAGTATAGTTTTCCCGAGCTAAAAGAAGTTGTCTGACACAGATTGCATCTTACGAAAACATACGGTCGACCACGACTTTCCACGATTTGATTTATCACCACGAAATTTCCTCAGTCACGTAAATCGAAATAGATATTCATCTATATACCTAGGTACATATTTCATATACATGTATATGAATTAGCACAGCAAATAAGTAGGTGGATAAATAAGTAGGCAGGTACACCACTTTTCTTCGAAGTCAGTTTTATCATTTAAAAAAAAAAACTTTAGGAATTTCACGGTATGATTTCGATGACTTGCAAAGACTCAGAGCAGTGCGAACAATCAGTTTCTTTTACTTTCTTTTTTTAGCGTCAAGATCGGTCTAAGCCGAGAAACAAAGGACCTTGTGGGACCTTCCCCGAAGTAAGATACGCCATCTTAGTTACTAGAACTAGACTGTTAAAGATGTTCGTAAATTTATATATAATTTACAAATTTACTATACAAAACTGCATGGAATTTACGACATTGGTATATGAAATTCATATTAATATACTTTTGTCGTAAATTCGAGAATATTATACGAATTGTATGACACCACAATTTGAAAAGTAAAATTCGTGTATATTATTCGACCATTGAAGTAATTATGAATGAAAATAAATATACAGTTTCGTAAATTTTATATACGAATTGGAATATGATATTTATGTGTATTTTAACCGCGTCGGTCAGTTTTTTTAGATTTCACTGGATTTGAAAAATAAAACAACAGCGTATCTGAAAACTCTGACGGAGGTTAATATCCCAAAGCTTATTAACTAGCCGGTAATTAAATTACTATTCGACAAAAACTGTATTTATGGCAGTCAAAGATATGCCATCGGTATTACAATCTGCGTGAGTGTACAGGACCGGTAACAGGGCCGTTTACCTTGCCTTACAATTGATAGACCAGTATTCTGAATTCGATGTAGAATTTTTTTAAATCAACGCTCGAATATACAGTATTCTTAAATATTGAAGAAACTAAGCATATAACAAATAATATAAGATCGTGAGAAAAAGATTTACTCGTATATAACTTCTTATGCACATTGGTTGCAACAATAACAAAGAGTGTTCGAAATCCAAAAACATTAAGTTATTATTTTCAAAGGTGTCTACCAATTCCCAGCGTACCTCGACTTTATATCTGAAACAAAAATGCATATGAAAATTAATATACAGTATATGCATCCGAGCTTTATATACAGGTATATTAAATTTCGAGCAAATTTTTTCTATTGTGTACACCGGTACGACATTTCGTCTCAAAATTGGCGAGCTCTGCATTTTTCAAAAACGTATATACAGGTATGAGGTTCGATATACTTTTCTATGTATTTACATTCTGAATAATATTATGTGTGTATATACATATGTATATATATAATATACATATATACAATTTAGAGAAGAATTTCGGCGGTTGCCGCTCTTGCTGTCATGCGGAAATGCTTGGCGTCCTTGACAGTCAAGTGACGAAGAATGGGAGAATAGAGAGAAAGAGAGAGAAAGAGAGAAACGATCCGAAGTTGAGTTATAAATAAGAGCAAACTGGTGACAACAAGATTTGATTGGATTGGCGAACCAAAATGGACACGATACACGTATACACGCATCTTTAGTATATAAATATAAAGAAGCGCCGTGTTACGGATCTACTGGATCAGGATCCGAAAGATCTTCCTGGATTTCCACCAGGAACTTATTGTTACCTGATAAATTTTTATGTTTTTTTGAGAATGACAAATCAGCTCGCAGAAAAACGTGTAATATTATACATACCAAATTGAGAAGAAAAAATAGTCTTTGATATACACGTTTGAAAAATGGTTTTTTCCCGCGCTTTGATATCACGTCTGGGAATATTGTTTTTAGTCTGATTGTACTTAAGTGATATTTTAAATTCGAGGTAACAGGGTCAATGATTCGTAAGATGTTATCAGAATGTTTTAATGAACTTTCCAATTAATTAAACTTCATGTACCCGGTTGATTAAATAATCCAACGGAATTTCTGGTAAGACAATGAAATTACTACATAACTCATATAAATATTAATGATGACTAAAAATTTTATGATTATCTGTAAGCACGTGTAATTATCGAGAAACTGATGCTGCGACTAATCAAGATGAATTCCACCGACCCACGCAATGAATATGCGCCCACGTACGCTAACGCTAAAGGTCTCTAAACCGATCCATACATCTTTCAACAGTGCGACGATCTATCGTGAATAATTCACTGATTAATATTATATCACCTCTTAACTATATATACATTACGAGGATACATGAATCCCCATAAAAAAACTCAGTATGGAAAATCCTAAAAATAACATTGATCGACCGATGAATCCCTAGATCATTAAATAAACCTATTCATACAATACTAAAAACACAGTGACTCGCTTTTCCATAATAATATAGAAAACAAAATTATAGGAAATAATTTTTAGAATATGTTACGTATACATATGTCGACATAAGCTACTGTCGTAATGTAATTTTTCTGAAGAGAGATATAAAAAGGCAGAAAAAACTAAAAAGAGGTATGACATAGAGAGAGAAAGAAAAAATAATTTAAAAAAACTCCAACTCCTTTACCGCACCGTATAACGGCGGAATTGCACGCGTGAATGCAGACGTTCGTGCGTGCGTAACGAACGTATATGTTCTACGACGAAGCTAGAATAGAAAAATAAAATGAACATGTCCATTGCCGTCGTATTTCTCATTACTTTTGACACTCGATAAGTTTCGCGTTGAAATATCTATTATGAATAATAATTACCAGAAAAATAATAAATTACATGTGTAATAAATGGCTAATAAACGTTATTTGAATTGGGCAGGAGTCCCCGCAAAAATCCCGTAACTCACTAGAGCCATGCATGGTTATTAATAGTCGACATTATCTGGCGGCATTCGCCTCGGGCTTCGTTAAATTAACTACAATTTCGTTCGTGGCTTCTGTTCGACTTGGTGCTAGTTAAAAAAAAAAAGTCGTGAATTCGATCCACATCTTATTAATAGTGATCAATAGATACATAGATTCGATTCGGTTTATCTCATAGAGGAATTGAAGGACTCGAAGGATATATCATGATTCTAAGGACCTTGGTGATCAGTCTTGATAAAAGGAATTCTTTATTGGCACATAAGAAAATTAATACTTTTTCTTACCTTGGATGCTGAGGATCTGTGTTTCGTGTTTTTTCTTAAGAATATATTTCACTTGCTTTTATTGCTTTTACTTTGCTTTTGGTTTTACGTAGGGTATGTTCGTTTCTTTAGAATTACTCAAAGGTATGCTCGGACTATCTATAGTCTGGATACTATGGAGAATGTACGTATTTATCTTATTCTCTTTTATTATTCTTACATTATGCATATAGATAGTTTTTAGTAGTAATAATAATATTACATTATTGTAGAAAATCTAATTGAATTTCTCTTATTACCTTTTATCCTGTGGTGATAATTTCGAATGACGTCTTGTAATATCCATGTAACAGACGTGAGTAGGGACATACAAAACGCTAAGGTTTTAGGCGATACCAAAAGTATGGCGCTAAATCGTACCGGCGAGTCCGGGAGCTGAATTTTGTGATAATCGCCTCCGTCGATAATGCATATCCCGTCGTAGCCGAGCTGAACGTGATCACGAACCGTGTAGCTTGGCGGGCAGAGATTCTCCGCAACTTACGTCTGGTTCCTAGAGCAACCCTTAGCAATCTCCTCAAATTTAAGCTAATGCTTATTATTTTTACTTGAACTACCACCCTCCTAAAACTTTCGATTAATCACAAAAAAATATATGTACAAAGCTTGTGTAAAAATTTGAGACCGATCGGTTCCGCCGTTTCCGAGAAATCGTGCAAAACGACTTTAAAAACGTAGTTTTAAGGAAAACGCGTTTAAAGTTACAAGAGCGTGTTACACACAGTATATGTTTTTTTTTTTTCAATTTACATTGAGTCATCCATTCCAGGGCTAAAATTGTGTGTATATACTGTAACACCTTTTCCTGGATTCCCTAAAACGAGGTGAAGGTTACTGGATAGGGATACAAGGAATATCTTCGCTCGTTCGATCAAATATCTTCGAACCGGTAACGATACACAAATCTGAGCACCAGGTGCCAGGCAACCAGTGATGACACGAGGGAAAGATAATGATGTGCACCGAGATAGCGAGAAGAAACGAAGATCCGACGATAACAGAACCGATGTGTCGTGGAAGTCCGACTAGCTCAGCCCCTATAAGCACAGGAGAGTGACGAGAAATAAAAGCCGTGAGTCAGTTTTATGTAACCAAAATTCAACAATTTATTGCACCTGGCAATCAAAATATAATTAACAAAAAAAACCGACAAAAGTACGAAAACTACCAGAGGTAGTCGCTATATTAACTAATAGTTACAATTGTTGAAACGGCCGAAAGTCAGCCTATAAGTCCTAACAAATAGCCGGCGGCAAATTCGTCCGGCGGCGAAGCTCTTCGATCGACGCTCGTGCTTAGGCCCTTAGGCCGGAGTTAGCCAATATTACGCTACGAGGTAGCGTGTAGTAAGATTCCACACGTAGGTAGCGTGATGAGTTTCGCACCCGGTTACAAGAAAATATTGCTTAGCAGATAATTACGATAAGTAGATACCGCACAAAGGTAACTTTCGGCCGATTATTTCCGGAGCAATGGAGAAAGACGTCCACTTTGTAGGAAGGTCCACGATGAAAGAAGACGATTCCGATTCTTTTCGCGATACCCGGGGTATTAACCTTCCACTCGACCCTTAAATTGCCGATTATAATGGGTCAATTACTCATCGCGTTTACTTCCGCCAATCCTAGATGCCTTCTGGGTAATAGTATTTCCGTGCTGTCATGCCGATGTCTACATATTGTTGTCGCAATGTTTCGAAAGTGTGCTCGCCGTGGAGTGCATTTGGTGTTCTATTGAAGTGCTCCGGAATGGTGTAGTGTCACTTCGAATCTCCGTAATCAGCAGGAGTTTGTCCATGCAGGTAACCAGGCTGATTGGCCGCTCCAGGTAATGTCTGCAGCTTTCCCCCAGGTATATGGGCCTTTTCCTGTGCTCCGTATTTTGTATTCTGATGTTCCTCCGAGTGGCAGCTTCCCGTGCCTTACAGGTGGCTGACCGGGACCTCGCTCCACGTCTCTGGAGAAAGCCTTATCGTGCCCACAGGGCACAAGGATCCCCTAGGATGAGAGACGAGGCGACCCTTCACCCGGGTATTTCGAGGATTCTTCCTGGCCGAAGTGGATTCGCTTGTGATTAGCCCGGAGTAGCATCCCGACGTCCGGTAGCATAGACACATCGATGAAGGAAGCAGAAGTTCCGTGGCGTGCGGACAGGTAAGGCAATAACCCCTTTACAGGGAATCCTGGTGCTGTTGGCGGTTGCGATGGCGACAATGAGAGCTGAGTCGTTTGACTTTGGGGAGCTCCGGCAGCGGCGGCTTGGTCGAGCGGTCGGTATAATAGTCCTGCCGGGGTCGGCAATGTCGTCCCACGCAGGTATCCAGCTTCATAGTGTTCCGTCTTAGTGAGTATGCGCTCGTTCGTATATAGAAGTTAAAATTAAACATAATTAATTCACAGATCTTATGTTTTCTAGGTGGCCCCTCGACCCTCGCCAATGAACGCTTCTCTAACAACGGGCTGTAAATCCCGCCCGTACTTTAACTACCTTCGACAACACCCTTATTACGTGCATTTCCGAAAATGCAACGTCACAATACATTACGAAAATATACGTATGTACATTACGAATATGAAATTTAAAAAATCGATTTTTTGAAAAATTCAAACTACGTATAACCCCTTAACTAGTAAAAGTGTTTGTAGCGATTCAATGGACTGAGCAAATACTTTTGACCGGCAGCGTTTGTCGCCCTGACTGTGCACGCGTCCGTCTGACGTTCTGGAGGAAGAGATAGACGTTACGGAGCTAGGATATTTCTCATTAGTCATTAAACTTCGAATCGAATAATAACGTTACATGTTGTTGGCTGTAATTACTGTTATTAATACATATTAATCGTACTTTTATAATATTTAATTTATTTACAATGTTTATAACGTATACGTTTTAGTTTTAGATGTAATTTACTGTAACGCGTTACCCTTTTTGCTTCCTCATAGAGAAACCTATGTGACGGTGGAAAATTTTTCTTTTGAGATTTTCATGTCACCACGTTCAGAATGTGCCAAGACGTCGAAAAAAAATATTTGAAGAAAACGTACGGATGTGTGCGTGCGTGCGTGTGTGCGTGCGTGTGTAATGACCTCCCAAAATTCAAACGTGTATAACTCGAGAACGGTTTCACAGGGTGTCCCACAGAATGTTGCGATAATTAAACGACTCTTATTTTTTAATGCATGCATGGAATGGGATAAGTAATACTATATCTTTTAGAGCAAATTCCGCACTTTCATTCGCATATAAAATCTAAAAAAAATATTTGGCTAAGATATTAAGTAATTTTTAAAAAGTGTCAAAAGCAGGGATTCTTAATGGTAAATATTTTCAAAGCGTGCGCGCGCGCGCGCGCGCGCGTGTGTGTGTGTGTGTGTCTGTGTAATGGCCTCCCAAAATTCAAACATGTATAACTCGAGAACGGTTTTAGCTACAGCCCAAAACATTTGCAGGCATGTGCAACTCATTGACGCCTTCATTGACTATGATTTTCGTCATGATTTAAGCTGCGAGTAGCATTTCATATAGTTTTCATATTCCCAAAAAATGGGGGATGGGGATTGGGAGGGAAGGGTAGAGGGGAGAGATCTTATACTAAATATAATCAACCTAAAACCTAAAACACTAAATTTTATTTTCGATTTCTTCTTGACGTTTACCCTTAAGTTGTCTTCTTTTCCCAGTTCCATGATTCTGCGCTTATAAATTTTTCAAGCGGCATAAAAATTTGACATCCGAATCGATGCTAACAGGCTCTTTAAATAAAATGCATTCTAACGCTGCTCCACACTCTACACATGCACCCTTCGTTGACACATAGCATCGAGATCTGTTAATGCGGTATACGTTATGTTTTTTTAAAGGCGAAGACGCAGCTTAGATTTTATTGTTGGCACAACTCTGACATTATTTTTGTCCACCCGGATTGCAGGACTAAGCAGCTTCGGTTATTGTGTGTACGATTTACCGGCTTCATTATACATCACTTCTCTGCCGGTACAAATAAATAAAATTTTGTCGAAGGGCCTGTGACCGATGCTGAATCTAACGCATCACTCAGATCATCTTCATCCATATCGTTTGTGGGTAATGAATATGCCCTTAGGATTAGATCTTCATATCCATTCCGATTTTGTTGCACAATTACATAGACGTCTATGGTCGGTCACTTGTCCAATTTTCGCCAAATTGTAAGAAATGCAGTCTATTTATATGCTGAACGGTTTCCCGAACGTGTCACAGCTTCACGATCGTGTGGAAGCTTCACGTTATTAAAACTTTTCAAGAAACTGGACGTATAGATAACAAAATACGAAGAAGATCCAAGGCAGCAACTGATGATCGAAATACAGTGAACATTTTAGCAGCTGTAACACAAAATTCCCGTGTATTATTGCTAGATAAATAAATCAACGGTGCTTGATCATTTTCTCAAAGTAAATTATTTTCCATTACAATTGGCTGAACCCAGATCACGAATGACCTTCCCAATTATTTTAAACGGAGATGGAGGTACCAAAGCTGATGAAATCATGTACTCTATTTTATTCATGTTTCTATGTTGATAGGATGCCACTATCTCTTGTTCATAACGATGGATTTAAATTCTGAATGAAAACGATAGTTCCGCTTTATATTGTCCCTAGTAGGCAAACAATGACAAGGTTAATGACCGCAAAGTATGAAGTTTTGAAAGAAGTGGTTGAAGATAATTTGAAAAAAAGGTACTTACTGTTTAACTTGTGATATTTGGACAGATATTCGCAATCAGAGTCAGCTTGGTGTAACAGTACATTAGTTATCGAAAGATAGCTTCTTAAGAAATATATGCCTAAGTGTCACACCATTATATGAAAGCCATACAGTACAGTATTTGGCCACTTCTTTGCTATCCATAATTAAATCGTTTGATTTAAATTTAACTAATATCACAGCAGTGATTACTGATAGCAGGGCTAATACCAAAAAGGCAGTTGTCGATACTTTTAGCAGTGAAAAATACATCCCGTATTTTGCTCATATTCTAGCACATCTTGTACTGGAAGCAATGAAAAAAATGCCTTTCTTAGGAAAAATTATTGCTATAGTTAAAGATATTATATTAATATACTAGTATATTAAGATACTAGTCGCGCTACACGCTTCAGTGCATGTATGCAAAAGGAGCTGGCTTTCAGTGTTGTTTTCAGATGTGTTTCAAACAGTCCCGGGATAGTTCTCTCTAGTACTCAATGTTGGTACCATACTTCCGCTTGGAACTATTGTTTAAATAATGCTGGAAGCTAGCACCGCACTGATGCACTCCTCAGCGCAGGCAGGCATGAGCTGCTGGCTTTTGTCTTAGTAAATCTTATCGAGCTTACACTGTGCACTCGAATTTAAGATTGCAAAAAAAAATATTTAGGCAATATCTAATGAGCGTCCTCGTTCTAAGGGTTGCTCTGGGAACCAGCGGTAAGTTGCGAAGAATCTCTGCCCGCCAAGCTACACGTTCGTTATCACATTCAGCTTGCCTACGACGGAATATGCATTATCAACGGAGGCGATGATCCCAAAATCCTACGCCCGGACTCGCCGCTATGATTTAACGCCATACTTTTGTTATCGCCTAAAACCGTAGCGTTGTGCATCTCCCTACTCATCTCTGAATGCAATATGTGTAACAACAGAATCGTACGATAGGGAACATAATCGAGAATTTGTCCTGCAGGCAATCAACCTGTCAGAATTGTTTGACCTCGATCACAAAATAGATCGGTCCAATTTTGGTGGGGCTACTCATAGAAAACTTTATATTCAATTAACGTTCACATAACTTATATGCATAGTTATGAATTTCATGGTCGTCTTGTGAATACGACCAGTTATGAGTGAAATATAAAAAAAAAGGTTTAAACTGGAATTATTTTTAATTTATTTAAAGAAATAGGATCTATAGTTGGTCAACGAGTTAAATGTGTTCTTTTTACAGTTGGCAAACAATGCAATCCGTGGCCGTGGCAAATCATACATGGTTTTCCATAAATTAATATGAATATATATTAAAGTAGAGAAAAAATGAACATTTTATTCAGCAACACGTAAATCTTGATAGAAATTTCATTGTTTTCGATTTGTCAAAAAAAAACATATCGAACTCGTGGACCGACTATACTATAGTATGGCTATGTCTAGAACATTTAGCAAAATAAATAATTCGATCTCTAAATAATAAATTATACGGTCAGGTAACGATTGACTTTTCGGTCTCGTGTAGGTACCCAAAAATCGACGTGTATATAAATGTAATAGTAAAGATCAAAGATTTGGCTCAGTAATTCCATTTTGCCTGAGGCACAATTTCTGACCTCGACATTCGGGAGCGGATAATTTCAAAGCATTGTTGGAGGCTGGAGTAAGAAGGATCCCGTTCGCCTGAGGTTCCTTGAGCCTCTGGGCTCCACATCGTAATGTCAATGTCATCCGTTTACGAATAACACATGCTACAGGGCGTGTCTTCCCCCAATTGAGAACTCCTGCCAGATTCACATATATAAAGGGGCACAATTCCACGGTACAGCATAACAGTCCACTTGTCGGCGAGTACTGGAAATCCAGCAGCGCTAACTAAATCTCAACCATGAAGGCTTTCGTAAGTAAAAATTAAGTAAAGTAGTAAATAGTGAAATTTTCGAAATTCCATAAGAAACGAATAGGAACAAAATTCTAAATCCAAATCTGTAATATACGCAGAATTGTATATAAGTTTGGAGTATAATTCGCCGTGATGGATTTCATTTTGAAAATCTTTATTTTCTTTTAGATCATTCTGTCCGCCCTTGCCGCCGTGGCTGTAGCCAGTCCTGGTTACCTGGCATCCGCTGTCGTGCCCTACCATGGTTACCATGCAGGTGCTCCCGTTGGTCCAGACGGTCGCGTCGTAGACACCCCCGAGGTAGCTCATGCCAAGGCTGCCCATTTTGCCGCCTATGCCCATGAAGCTTCCAGGAATCTCCACGCTTACGCTCCAGCCCTTGCCTACGGTGCCGCCCCTGCAATTGCTCATGGTTATGGTTATGGTGCCCACGCCTACGCCCCAGCTCTTGCCTATGGATATCACCACGCTGGTGCCCCCATCGGCCATGATGGACGTGTCGTAGACACCCCCGAGGTGGCTCACGCTAAGGCCGCCCACCTCGCCGCACATGCTCATGTATGTAGCAAGTTAATACCCCTTACATAAAAATATCATCAATGAACTGCCTATAGAATAGTTTGAGTATTATTTTCTTTTATATATATATATATATTATTTTATCTTTTATATTATATATATATATTATTCTTTGATCTCTAGGAGGCTGCTAAGACCGGCTATGGTGTCCATGCCTATGGCGCCCCTGCCCTTGCTTATGCTGCTGCTCCCATCTACGCTCATGGATACGCTCATGGTGCTCCCATCGGACATGATGGACGTGTTGTCGACACCCCTGAGGTCGCTCACGCCAAGGCCGCCCATCTTGCTGCTCATGCCCATGAAGCCGCCAAGACCGCCCATGCTGTTCACTATTGGTGAATGAGATGACTATATACCACTCCAGGATATTCAGCTAGACACTTGTTACATGTGACCCCATAAGATTCAGACCGACGACCATTTCTGCTGAGGATGCTACGTGGGGAAAGCCTTCGTGAATCTCTGTGGAACTGATATCACGAAATCCGATGTCGCTTATACGGATTAAATAAATATTAAAGTGCAATATTTTACGAAATCTGTGTATAAATATCGTGGTTTACTCATTTAACCCATCCTGCACGGTACGTGAATTTATAGTCGAGGAGAATTGCTTCATATGTGGGATCGCAGTGGTCTTGCAGAAGATTATACGAAATGTTAATTGACGATGATTATTCAATAACGTAGATATAAATGATCAAATCTTGCATTAAGTACCAGTTCATATAAATTGACATACATCATATAATTAATTCACAAAGAAAATGGGTTAAAGTAGCAGCCAATGTTTCCAATTCCGGTATTGAAGACTTCGTCGTAGATGACAATTAAAAGTATTCTTGTCAGTTCATAAAACTAAATATATTTTCATAAAACATTAAGTTGTGGATTTCATATATAACGAATATGATTAATGATTACAAGAAAGATACTTGAGCTAATTATCTTTATACCGGTCATCTTAATGATTCGGCTTTTCCAATTTCCAAGGACTTACGCGCCATTTCCAGAGCACCTTGTCTGGTTACATTTCCGCCTATAAATCGAACACTATGCACAAAAACGCAATTGTCTATACCGGAAACACTTGACAATTCTTCGTCGCGTAATCCACCCCATGCATTCGGTAGAAAAAGTCTGCGAATTAATGAGAAATATTTACAATTTGAATAACAAATAAAATATCAGAAGCATTGCTAAACAAATACCTACCTAGCAATGAAGCTGCCTTCGCACACTGGAACTGCCTGCACTCTATAAAACTTGTCTTTAAAGATTACGTATTTTATTAAAGGATCTAACCCCAATTCCTTTTCTAATTCGAACAAATGCTCCTTCCACGGTACATTTTGCGTCAATTCAAGTATCTCACCGGTTGGGTCAACCTGTAAAAAGGGGAGTAGATTTTAGAAATTAATTTTTGCAAAGACCTGTCATACGGTTAGGACATGTATTAAAATGATTGTTGCAGAGTATATGTAGGATCATATGAACAAATCTTACAGCAGTTTAACTGTTTGACCTCGGTGCACAATGGCGAGGAGGTGATTGGGGAATAGAAATGCCTATTTCTTATTTTTCTACAGCGACAATAGGAGAATGATGGTGTTTCACTCACATCGTGACGCGTGAACGTGCTATTATATTCAGATTCCTATAAATGTCAGGGCAAGCATATAATGCACACGACTAACAGTGTAGGACAAACTGGAGTTATGATCCAGTTTGACTTGAATATATTTGCATCGCTAATTTCAGTCTTAATAACACATATTCAAAAACTTCAGTAAGAATTACGAAAATAATGATTGAACTTTTTGCAAATTATTTAATTGCATTCGAGAAATATACTTCTAATCATGGAGTTAGCGTTTGTGTGTACAATAAATAAAGAGATACATACGTCGAATCGCTTCATTACAGTTTCTCGTACTATAGCCCTTGCAGGCCACCATACTCTTGCTGTGTAATTTACAAATTCTAAAAATTCTTCTCCAGCAAGTGCCATAGCTTTGTAAAACTGCTCATCGACATTCAAATCCTTACTGGTCCAATTAGGATTCAGTCTTGATACGCGAGCACTTAAATTTGTCACTATGCGATATCTACAATAAACAATAAACAAATATGTCACTTTGATTTAATTAAATAAGACTTAAATGGGATTTAATATGTTCTGCATCCTTACTTTGGTTCTCCATCAAACATTGGAATACCATTGTCTATAGCATCAATTTCTTTAATTAATGTATCATAGACTTTCTTAAAAATGTTACTAATGTCCGTTTCATCATTTACTTCAGGTATTAATTCCTTAATAATTTCAAAACCAAAATGGCAATATATCAAACCAGCACTACTTAATTTAATAGTCCAATCATATCCTGGCTTATTGATCACTGTGCTTACAGATTCTTTAAAGTCTCTGTATAAAAAAATTAAAGTGGTATTAATAGAATATTTTAAAGCTTACTATGGTTATATCATATGAATTTGATAATATTAACGTATGGACTATATGTACCTCATATGATGATCATATCGATATTTGGAATGATCATACACTCCTCCAACATCGACTACAATATCACATGTATCCAAGATAGCCTGATCACGACTTCTGCAAAGAAAAATAACAAATACAGAGTACATACTAACAATAAATAAAAACCTATATAAAAACATACGAGAAGAGATATGTATACCTGACTATGGTAGCGTTTTTATATCGTGGCAGCTGCTTTAGCATAAAACAAGCCAGTGCTTCGTCACAGTGGAAGCAACCATCATGTGTACCAATTTTTATTTCTGATGACATGGTTCTAATATATCCTAATAAGCCCACAGTCCTGGGATAAGAAAACGCAGCGAAAATAGTAGGATTCTTTATAAAATTAGTACAAACTTTTCTCCAAACACCGTACATTATTTGTATACATTAATAGATACCACCATGAAAGTATAAATATTAATAAGTAATAAATAATATTTATCTAAATAAATTCTCACCAGTTTTGTATAACGACCTAATGTAAACTGATGTACCATACAATTTTAGGTTAAGTCAGCGTTCAACACGTTGTACGGAGAACTTCTTTACCCATTATTCCATGGAGACTAGAGTAGTCTCCATGCTTATTCCATGATTTTCAATACAGAAAACTTGACTCACTTGGTTATTGACATCATTAACGCTTTTGACATACATTCTTGATGACATGTGATAATACTTGATGCTCATATCAAAATATTGTAAAAAAAAAGACATGATCCTGTGCATAATTCTTCAACAATATACAATCCTGTTTTACTTCTTTAAAATATAAAGTAAATGTGCAAATTCCAGAGTGTGACGGGTGTAACTTAAAATGGGCAATATGCTATGAACAGTATACAGGTTACATACAATTGAAGAATTTTGTAAATTTATTAGAACATTTTGCAATACATTAGAGAATATTTAATTAAATTGATATGAATTCACGAAAAACGGTACCAATTATGTCGAAGGACATGGATGTTAAAGACAATGAAAGTAGAGCTTTAATCAAGGTAGTGGATCGTCCAACTTTTATATTAAAGACACGAGAAGGTGAAAGCAGAGCAGTTTCTCCAAATCAACGTAATGGGGCAAAGTAATAAAAGTTTTGCTTTGTATTAATTAATACTTTTCACAAAGTAATTGATTATTTTGTCTATTTCAGAAAAGAATTAGATTACCAATGCAGTTTGGGTGGAAAATCAGATTGTAAGCATTTAAATAATTACTTTTCATAAAAGTAAATAATACTTCGTTGTCAATATATTATTTCAGCACGTACTATTGTTTCAACATGCATAGAAATGACAAATTGTGTTAAATTTGTTGATGAGAATATGCAACTGTGCGAAAGTCCATTAGACTACTTATATGATCAACAGGATTTTTTGGTAGTTGGATGCATAGGAGCACAAGGTGTTGGCAAATCTACAGTGTTATCTCTCCTGACTTCTAATTACATGTCAGCATTTATGCACTCATAAAATATATTTTGAAGTTATCACAAATGATATAATATATTATTTTCAGGCCAGATATTTTTCCTGTCCAAAACTTATCACACCACGAAAATGGGTCCAACTGCACCAGTGGTATAGACTTTTATGTGACCAAAAACAGAGTCATATACTTAGATACTCAGCCCATATTATCTGGATTTCTTATGGATCATTCAGGATCATTTGATCAAAAGAAAGCTTCTAACGACTTTGCTAGTTCAGAAAGCAATTTAGAATTACAGTCATTGCAATTTGCAGCTTTTTTATTCTCTGTTTGTCATGTTGTTATATTTGTCCAAGACTGGTTTGTTGACCCAAATTTAATCAGGTATTAATTATCATTGATATTAGAAGACTAAAAATTTGAACCTACTTGTTCCTCATTCTCTGTAACTATCTTTTAACAATATTTTCTTGTCATTTAGATTTCTACAAACAGCTGAAATGCTGAAACCTTCTTCAACTACTATGGATCAGGATTACGTAGAGTATTACCCTCACTTATTGTTTCTGCATAATAAATCCGAACTGCAAGACTTTATGCCCAGTATGACAGAAACCATGAAGGTAAATAATCATAAATATTAAACTGAATGACTAAAATGCTAAAATTTTATATTTTTCTTAAGGAATTCTATAATAAAGTCTTTGCCACTTCACGACTACAAACTCATAGCAGTCTCGACATGAGCTCATTCTCAGTTGAGGGACAACTAAATTTATTCCTTATTCCAGATATGACAACAGAAGGTAATATTATATTTTCACTTATAATAAGAAAGAGCGCTACCGTTGTAAATTAGAATTAAGCCTCTGCCTTTATTATTTAATATCACGATATTATTTCAGATGAACCATCCTTACGTGAAAATGAGACGAAGCTTATTGAAAAATTAAGGATGAAAATACATGGAGTATCTCGAAATTCTATGACACCGACTGCTCTGACTGAGAAAAATTGGTATGTGCAAGATTACTTAAATAAATAAATTATCTACGAAGTTCATACTAAATGACAAGATAAATTTACGTCAAGGTACCATTATGCATCAAAGGTCATGGACGCTATAAAGAAAAGTCATCTTTTCTCTGAATATGGAAGACTAATGCCATAGTAAACACAGTGCACCTTTTAATAACGTTTTCAAAATCTGCTCACATAGGGAGATTTACAGAAAAATAAGCCGTATTTTAATTCTGCCGCTAAATTAATCAAAGAAATGTAATAAATTTATTTAATTTTGAAAGAGTGACAGGCGAATGACTCACATAAATATATTAGTTTTCCATCACAAAATAAGGTCTGCTGTATTTGGTAGTTTTTATTCGTCATCCCAGTCCAAGCGTAAATCAGTTCTATTTGTACGATCAGGTAAAGTATATAATTTAATACTCGCAAACGTTGCGCACCTGCTATATTCTGAGTTAATTATATGCAATCCGTCAATATAAATTGAATAAACTATGCTTCCCAGCATAGAACACTTGAATATCAGCAAATTCATTCCACATGTGCTTGAGAGCAGCTCATTCTCATATACATGAAGTATTCTATTTTGCCCATTACAAAAGAAGATCTGAGCCCATCCATTATACACGTATTTTCACAAAATCTTAAGAGTAATCTTCCTGCTCGCTATCTGCCTGCTGCATAGATGCCATCTGTGCGACAGCTTGCAGCTGTTGCCACTGCTGCTGTTCAGCCACTGCTTGTTCTTCCCTAGCCTTTGCAAAGAGTTCCTGTTGTTGTCGCAAAAGTTCTTCTTCTGGAATTCCCAAATTCTCTAATCTGGTGCTTTGTCGTCTTTTCTTGGCTGCCACAGCTTTACAGTCCCGTAACACAACCTCAGCCTCTGTACAGTAATCAGCAAATCCAAGATTCTCCAAAGCCAGCAATACATGGTCTGCATTTATAGTCTTCTTCTGCTGCTGGTTACAGATGTCATTTGCCTCCGAGGATACCAGATGGATGAACTCTGTACAGCAGTTCAAGATGAGTTCACGAGACTCATTTGCTACTCGCACATGGGGAAGTATCTCCTTGATTATTTTATTAATGGCCGCACGAGGTAAATTTAACTCGTCGTCATCTGTAGGTGACATCGCAGCCGAGGCCATTTGTTTCCTTTAATTTTGATATGAAGATTAGTAAAAACAAGTATAAATGACAGTAAATTAATGCTATCATCAACGACAATATAGGTTATAATAAACCTCATTAAAAAAATATTACAATTCCATTCTCGCATATTACATAGTATTGTTCAAGCATTTATGCTAACAGTTTTTCTTACTCCATCTAATTAATTAAAATATTTTTGAGCAACGTTACCTTTACAGTATCCCACCAACAAAAATATGCTCAGCTGATCGTACGTAATAACGATATGACCCTTATTCATATAAGGGTTGGATTCACAAATAAATTTTAAGTCCCCAATCAAAACATGCACGATCCGAAAAAAGAAACTACACTCGAAGGGGAAAAGAGAAAAATGGAAAAAATTATTGTTATATATTAGATTAGACAGCACAGTAAGCTCACAATAGTTAGAATACAAATGTCTACGTTTCCCTAACCGACGCGCCTCGGCGTGGTAATTAAATAAACTACATACGATCTGTAAAAATTATAAATTATTTCTAAGCTTACATTCCTCACAATTTATCTATCATCAGTTATCACATATTCGAAAATTCCTACAAACAAAGAGACAAAAGGAATTTAGAAATGATTAATCAATTAATCAGGTAGAAGTATTTTTTTAATGTTGTACGCGATTTGTTGGATCGGTTAAAGTCGTATATGCTGAAGAAAGAAAATCAGAGATACATAATATCACTGTAATAAAATCACTTATACCACTATTCAAAAGATTTCAATATTACTTGCTAGACTTCAATTTCATTCCCATGGCGCGACCGTTTATCGAGATCAGTTGTAAATTCAAGGATCATTTTTGTGTTACGCCATAAAAAGGCCGACCTAATTATGAACTATATCTTACTGATTAGTACTTTTGAAAGCATCGGACATTTATCTTTTTGTTATACCCACGTATAATGTAAAGCAAAAATAATCTGTTATACCCACATAGCACGAACGTCTCTTGGACTGATAAACGATATACACATTCTATATTATGGTTCTTGAACGTTTCAGAAACGTATATCTTGTAGACGTCCAACAGTAATTTTGTGGTAGATGAGCCATATATGAGATGAGCAGGCTGCTCGATTAATTCGATGCTCATAAATTCCCTTAAATATTTGATATCAAATGATAAAAGAATAATTTAACCAAACATAACCTAACCTAATACATTCAAAAATTCAATAGAAGTACTCATTTAAAAATGAATATCATAAATTACAAAAATTTTAATGAAACCGAAATATCATTCTTATCAATTACCACGGTATTGGCAAGTCTTTTGTGCGGCAGTAGTTAAGTTATCAGATAAGATTTATCCAGATACGACGTAGTGGTCATTGCAGTAAACACGTAGCGCAATCTTAAAAGGATTTTAGTTGAATTCTCTATGCGCGAACAAAGTGAAATTACATTGCTATCAATCGGCTTTGATAACTGACAAAGATTAAGGAAGCATAGTGATTTTAATATACTCAAAAACAATATATTCGCATAAATAAAAGAATAGTGTGACTAATAATCCGACTGATATATGTTGATACTGACGTTGTTTAAAAGTAATAATAACAATAAGGAATAAAGAGATGTCATATTGTTCAAGTGAATTTTACATAACAACTGATGAAGTATTACTTTGTTATTTCGTGTGAATAATAAACACAAAAATGAATAACTTTTTTATGTAATTGATTTTCTTTAAAATGAGATGTCAGCGCAGATCAAAATTAACAGCCGCACGACTCGCCTTCTGTTAATTATTACAATCATAAATGTTACGAAAATATTTGGTAAAAATATCACAGAATCCGTCGGTCTACCTCATGATCTGACAGTAACTGCGTTTGAAGATGTTATCCAGGTTGAAGACAATTCCACGTATGAGTTTTTAAAATTCAACGTTTCTTGGTTACCCCCAGAGAGGGGCAGGCTGCCATCTTCATACAGGTATTTTAATTGAGAATAATTTGTTTCAATAATCATTTTCTATTACTTAATATAAGCTCTTGCAGCGTTCTAATAACGACAGTTTCAAATGGCACCGACGAAGAATCGGCAATCTGTCCCGAAGATTCTCTTTATTATACAACAAAGAACCGGAGTCAATTGAATGCACTACTTCCGGAAAATAGATTTATGTCGGTCGTACCAGAAATTAATATTATACCAACCTGCACATACAGGATACAGGTTCATGCGAATCCTAGGAAAAATCCCAAATTAAAATCACCAACGGTCAGGATAAACAATATTCATGTGCTTTAAATATTTAAAGCCAAAACATGTTGACAATTTGGGAATAAATTGATCAAAAACGGAAACCGGATGTTACAGGTGATATACACAGTACCGGAATGCGTGGGACATCAATGTAGCTGCATCAATTCTAGTTTATGGTTACCGATTCCTACTGTATTTGTTGAGAGACAAGAGAATGATAATATATTAATTAACTGGAATATCACTGTGAGAAATGTAAAGGTTACATTTTTCGTTATTAGGTATGTCATTCTGATAAGTCATTATCTCATACACGTTGTATCGATAAATCAGAGAGCCTGTTAATAATTTTTATAAAAATTATACTTCTTTTTCAGTATCGGAGTACCATTGCTTACGTCAAAAAATGGTCTACCTGTACATAATACTACACGAATAGCAAGAATACCTTCAGAAAGTAATTCTTTCGTATGGAGAGTGCAGAAATATGATAAATTTAATCATTTTGGCGGCAAAGTCACTGTCGCCGTTGAAGATGAACATGGCTGTATTGGAACAGAGGGAATATTTCATTTCAATTCAATGATAAATAGAGATGACGCAAAACAGATCATAATGAAGGTGAGTCTGATTTTATATTAAATCTCACAGGAATTTTTGAATGAATACATTTACAGCTTTGGATACGTGTAACTATTATAATAAAAAAGTAATTTGGTGTTGTATTACAGTGGATCGCCCTCACTGTGCTACTTGCCATCAGTACAATGATTTTTGGAATTCTAACTTTCATCTGGTATCAAAATCGGGCACGATACAAACTCTTGTTATTCTCACATCGTGATACTAAGCGGTATTTTTTAATTATCAATCGACTAATTAATCTATATTTTTAAACCTTTTTTTTTTACTTTTCTGTAGAATTCAAGCTGTAAAAACAATTTCCACACGGACATCCGGCTGGGCAGAAAAAATACTCAAAAATCGAAATTTTCTGTACGTAGAACAAGAAGTGGAGGTTAGTATATTATATGAAATATCGCAACTCCCAATATTATCAACAATTCAACATTTATTCACCATTATTTATATACCTAGGAAGCCATGTGCAGAGGCGACATGGACAAATTTGAAGTGTCTTACCAGAGCATAAAATTTGTGCGGGAACTGGGCAAAGGTCAATTTGGTAAAGTGTATTTGAGTCATTTAATTGAATACAATGATGATTCTCTTGTTGCTGTAAAAATGTCACAATTCTCTGATCCCTCTAACGAGTGGGATGCCAGAAGTCAATTAATGGAAGAGATTTCAATAATGAAGGCTGTTGGAATGCATCCACATCTTGTGAAACTTATTGGCTGTTGCACGTTACCCAATAATCCAGTATGCGTGATTCTGGAATATATGGAAAATGGGGATCTACTTGCCTATCTGCACCGCATGCGAGAAAGTTTGAATAGTTTAAATGACGGGTATAGTTCCAAATCCTCACCGATTCACAGTCCTAGGCCAAGCATAGCGGAAAGTAATAAAAATTACATGCTTTTATCAGATGAGCATTAAAACAATTTGATTATTTAATTATATACATTCTAATCGCAGCACTGTATACTACCCTGAGTAGCGAACCTCCTACAACTCCTACCTGTTTCACATTTTCATCTAACAACACAACAGTCACTAATTCGGATGCTGTTCACGATTACGTAAATTTAAACGACGAAAAGGAAAGTGATCAAGCTCCTGGGATATCATCTAATACATTAGAAACGAATGAATTTCTACGATTCGCCCTAGAAATTGCAAAAGGCATGGAACACCTAGAATCCAAAAGAATTACACATCGAGATTTAGCTGCAAGAAATATTTTACTCGATTCCAATTTAACGTTAAAGGTAACTATTCTTTGATAATTAAAGAAAAGCTTTTTTTACCAATTAAAAATATACCGTTATTTTAGATATCAGATTTCGGCTTATCACGAGATAGCCTATACGTCATGGGTAATAATGCTGGAGGTGTACGAAGACTTCCGGTTCGCTGGATGTCACCAGAAGCTCTACGTGAACGTGTGTTCTCCTCTAAGAGCGATGTCTGGTCTTTCGGTGTAGTCATGTGGGAAATTGGCACGCTTGGAGCGCTTCCCTATCATGAGATTCGCGATGATCAATTTTTACAACATGTGTTGCGAAATGAAGGTCGTCTTGCCCGACCCCAAAGCGTTTCTTTTGAACTGTATGAGGTGATGCGATCCTGTTGGGCATCACGTGTTGAGCACAGACCCACATTTGGGCAACTAATTCATCATCTTCGTTCTCTTAGTGGATGTCCTTATTCGATATGGGGAAGGAACAATCCTTGTTACACTTCGTTACTTCCTACGAAACAGGAAATTCCTGATACTCCGGTGGATTCTTCATTTCCCAATACATTATACTAAAGAAAGATTTTTCGGATTTTTTTGTTTTATTTTTATCTGAAAGAACTATATAAAATGTATCATAATTCAAAATAAGTACTTGATATGAATATGGCTTGTGTGTTTACTTTCTTTTCTATTATATTGTATATGGATTATTACAGATAATATTAATAGATGTTTTTTTACAAGTTCTCATTATTTTTTACTAATGCGTTTACGTAATATATCTTATCACTGTGGTACAATTTCAAACTAAAATTTGCCGGTAGTACCGTATTTACTAATGACAACCAACAGTCAATAAGAATACCTCAGTGAATATTGCTAAATATTTTCAAATATAGTGAGTGTTAGAATTGTGTTTAATTCATATAAATGGTGCTAAGTATAACTGTAACAGATTATTGTATTTGTCATAATTTCAATTCTCTCGGATCATTTCTAAAAGACAAATTCTCTGCTTTATGGAGAGGTTATGTTTAAGAAGTAGGAATCATTTAATTCCATTATTTAAAAAGACTATCTAATCTGTATAAGTTTCATTTGTAAATACGAATTTCTAAGTGAACTTTAGTTGACAATAAGTTAACCAATATTCAGTGAAATGGAAGAGATTGATGTCATTGGTCATGACACATCTACAGATGGTAAGAAATTTTGCTTCATTGTATTTTTAATTATATATTTCTCTATAATTATAGGGTTTCAAAATTTGTATTCTTTGAAGGGTATGGTAATCGTTTGATTGTTGTTTGGTGACAAAATATAGTAATACCTTATTCATAGTTTACAATTCGTGCCATATCGCTTTGAGATAATGTTTATTCCTACAACATACTGCATAACTTGATGTTCCTGATGCTTTTTTTTTTACATAGCGTTTTTTCTAACTCTAATATAACTTTATTACATATCTGGATATATGTGCATATATGTACAAAACAATCTGTCATAATACTCTTAGAAAGAATGAAGAATACGAAGACCTTACTTATCTCTGTTTCTTTGGCTAATAAATAAAAAAATAAGTATAAGAAATTAAAAATAACTATTGCAAGAGATAACTAAACAGCCCAATTTGGAAATTCAGAGAGCTGGAAAATATAATTACCCCATGTAGGGAATAAAATAGTTGTAGTAACGAGGGTAATAATACTAGGACCTATACCAGCGACCATCAAATCTTTAGTTCTGATATGTCCAGCAGTACATACAATTGCATTGGGTGGTGTTCCTGCAGGAAGGTGAAATGAAAATGAAGCACTCATAGTGCCTGGTACCATCATATACAAAGGATGTAATTTTATGGCCACACACTGAAAGACAAAAGTTCTAATTGAGCAAACGAAGAATGCCTTGGTGTATAAATATAAAAAACTCCATGCATAGCAGTAATACTTACCATTTCTACTAAAACTGGTACGACGATGTTTGCCACAGACACATTGGCAGTCATTTCTGTAACAGTCTCTACAATTAGGCAGACAATAAATAAAATAATCACAGGGTTCAATGACTGTAGACCAATCAATGCATCGCCCAACATCGTCGATAAACCAGAATCTTTACTACCCGCTGCAATTGCAAATCCACCACCAAATATAAACAGCAAGTTCCAGTGCATATTCCGATGTATAAGCTGCCACGTTAATAGTCCAGACGAAGCCTTAATAGGTCTCTTGCTGGGATCTTTACTGAAGCTATTGAAGAAATTCAAATTCGCTGGAAGTGCGAACAGAATGATCATTACAGCAATACCGGCTGTTGAGTCCTTCACAGCCCTAAAAAAGAAGGACATTCAGTTATGCAAAGAAAGATCAATAAAGAAATCCGATTGTATAAAAAATCGAACACAGAACATCACACACTCTGTTTCATTAGATGATACAAAGCTTACACATTAGTTATATAAGTCGGCCATCCTTTAATGAATCCAGGTTCCCGGAAAAACCAGAGAAAGACTACAGCCAGAAAGAGGAAACCAACACAAAATTCGGCCCAAGTTATAGGACCAAGTTCCTTGTATTTCTTCTCAATTACTGCAGTAGCCACGCGTTCACCTTCTTTCCCAATGTCTATAGCACGTGCCTCTTTACTATTAGGCCTAAATAGGCCCATGTACATAATCTGAAGCCAAATCCAGGTGAGGATGGCCATTATAAGCATGGGTGGCACTGCATACATCATCCACGAAGAGAAGTTTATACCAGGACTATTTGGAAAACGTCTAGAACACAAAAATAATAAAAATTAAAAGCTTTATACAAAGCCGTGTTAAGATTTTGATGATCATCTACATACGATTCGTAATATCCTTTCATTGACAAAGTAGTGCCGGTTCCCACAATAGTACCGATACCACCAATACTAGAGGCATAAGATGCTGCCAAATAATGACTAAGAGTAATTGACGTCGGTTTCTTTGAACTGCAATATATAAAAGATCAATAAAATTAATGAGGCAAACAAAAACATTAGACGACATAAACAAACTACCACTTACGCTTCCTGTTCTTCTTCCTTACTTTCGTCATCGGTTGTGACAAACATGTTACCAAGGCCTTGCTGTAAGCAAAACGATACGTGCCGTATGAAATCAATTCATCCTATTTTGACTTGATAACTGCCGGTTCATTCGAATGAAACTTACTTTTTCCAGTTCCTCTAATACGGTCTGCACGATTGGAACCATCATGGCGGTAGCTGCAGTATTTGATATCCACATAGAAATAAACATAGTGACAAAGAACAACCCAAAGCTCAAACTGAAAAGAAAAAGTGGCGAATGGTCCCTTTCAGATTAGTAATAAGCTATACACAATTCTCTTAATTCCCCTAATCATAATTAAACTTGCATACCGTCTATGACTGCAACCAATCAGCTTGATTATCCACAGTGCCACTCGCATGTGTAATCCTGAAGTCTGAACTGCAATTGCTATAGCTAAACTAGCAATAAACATCATTGCTGTGTCGTTCATGTAACATAAGGTAGTCTCGGCAGTGCTCAGTATACCCAACAATGGATAAAGTACAATCGGTATTACAGAAGTGACAGGCAATGGTAGAACTTCGGAAATCCAATAACACGCCATTATTAGAAGAACATAAAGACAGCGATACCTCTGTTAGAAATTTTAAAATTGATATAAAAATAAATCACAGTGCCAATTAATTACGACAATTAAGAAATTTTTCGCAAAATTAACAACAATCGTAATATCCACTTACCTTGTCGTTGTTCAAGATAATAAGAGGAAGAAAAATAATCGGGACTAATATCAAGAACAGCGAGCGCCAATAAATTCGTAAAAATCTTCTGAGTAATTGAAAGCATGATTCTCCCCTAAGAAATAATTATTCAATTGATTGATTATATTCTTTTTTTTTATTAAATAAATGTGGTACTATAATATTTCACTCACTTCAGCGGCGATTTCATTTCTGGTTGAGAGTCTTCCACGTTGAAGTCATCGACTTTTGTGGCCATTGTCATGATACTTTGACTCGTCAGACTGAAATCATAAATATTTTAAGTAGACTCTAGCAAAGCGCCTTGACCATCGCTATTGCGTTCAAGCGTCACCGTTGCTCTTATTCGTACTGTGAACTCGGGTCATTGTAAAATCAAACTTCAGTTGCACAACATCTATCGAGTTACTACGATAAATTAATTTCAACGTGTAACACAAGAAGCTCATCCACTTGAGTTATTGTGAAATCACTTAACTCACAATTGTTGATTTTAGTCAGAACAATGTACTATTCAATCGGCATTACTATGGACAGTCCATTAATTGAATTTAAATTTCAATATTGAACTCTTCATTGTCTACCCAGTAGCTTTTGGGAAAAATTACCAACACTTGAAAAAAAAATAGTACTCAAGTTATCCCTGGATATGATACCCGATTAATAATTTGATTATTTTTATGAGTCTTTCTTATAAACGATAGATATTTCTATCTTTACACTCAAATAGGGTTTTGAATTCGACAAGAGTATGAAATGTTTTTGCTAAAATTTTAACCTAATTAAAAATTAGTATTTATCTATACTTCTCAAAATGTCGTAATCTTTATCACTTTCACATTTACATGAAAAATAGATAAGTATTTTGTAATATAGACAACGTTTATTACGTGAGTTTGATAGTGGATATCAGAATTTATCATGAAGACTTGTTATTGGTATGAGGTGAGAGTTATTAAACAAATAAAAAATTATTTGCGTTAAATACTATTCGCACCTGTTAAAAATATAGCAATCCAGTTATAGACCTTCTTAGCTATACCAAATACTAGGTCTCGAGTCTTCTTCCTCTAGAGCGCCAATGGGGAACCAAATGATCAATGACCCTAAAGATCCTCAGGGATGCGGAAGTGAACTCTGCTGAAGCTCTTTGACGGGATGAACGAAATGGTGAAGCAGAATTGAATGTCCGCCACCCAGTCGTTCTCCACAGACTGAGGATTGTACCCAGACCGGACTACCGTATAATTCAGCTTTACCCACTCCCTTAATACAACCCCCCTACATATCGCCCACTCCATATGTCATTTCCACCTCCAAGGAACCAACGAGTTCGCAGCTCGATGACTGTTTCTTAAGTATGCTATCACACAGGAAAAAAATTAATCAACAAGTATCATCTCGAATTGATGTATTATAGCAACAGAAATTTTATTACCTCGAAAAAGTTCAGAAGAGAAGAAGTCATTTTGAAATTTCAAATTTTTCAAACATCGTTAATTTTTTACTACCTCAGTGGAATTTGAAGGTGGTCACTCTGGGTCAAAATGAGCCAAGCGATTTACAAACGGTTGCCGTGTCAACAATAATTTTTCGATTGATCTACAAAAATTCTTAAATATACTTCAAAACAAAGAACCATCGCGCCGACAGAAGAAATTTAATATTAAATTGTCAAAAAAAAATCATCAGGGTTGCAGTACAGAAAAAATTTCCTATTTACGAAAGAAAAATTATACCTTTTCTGTCAATGAATATTTTTCCAAAAAATTTACAGTCCATACGTATGAAATTTTGTAATTGTAGAAAAAAATAGTCTTGAGTAGCTATCAGGGATAACTGTATTGTCCGATCAAAAAATCTTGTTTCTTGGTTTTCAAGTCAACGCACGGGTCATTTTGACCTGTGTGACCACGAAGTGTTAAGCAATATTTTTTTGTATATTTCCGGTTTAATGCCCCATTTATCATGGTCACGATACTTCCATTGTATTCTAATGCGTTCAATCCCCTTTAGGACGTTCGTCAATATTAACAGAGTTTTATTCGTGTTCATTAAATCCCTTTGGTACACGAATTCTTGAGTACGTATCTAAATCCCGTATCATATTCTTGGTATAATCGATTCTAATCCACCTAAGCAATTAAAAATTTGATGAGGTGAGAATCACTTGCTACCCTAAATCACGAAAATCCAACTGGCCATATATCACAGTTATGACGACGGTAGCTACCTATTAACAAGAGATAAATGGCCGAAGGTTCCGTTAACATTGATGCTACTGTCTTCCAACTCTCTCGTGATATTCTCTCATAAGCTCAGAAGAGGATCGCAGTCTCGAGCAACATTGCATTTAATGGCAGCCATGACTTCTTAATTGGATGCATGCACCGTGTCCGCAACGTCGCGACAGTCGCGCGTTGGCTTTTACGCGAAAATAGACGTCAACAATGTTCAACGCTCATACGATAGTTCTGTAGTCGATATAGACATTTAACTCTATTTTCACAGCGTACTCAATGGACTTGGATTTCTATCGATGAGTAATGGAAAATCCTTTATTATTATTTTAAATTCGAAAATAATATTTTTTTTCCTTTGTCTTTCTTTCCTGACAGGATATAATCCAGTCATAATTGCTTGGATTTGCGGGATTAGCTATTTCTCTGTATTTTATCTGCAATCTTGAAATTCTCTTGAACCGTCTTTACTCATGGGATTTGTGGCCCCTCGTTTTATTAATATTTCCAGTCATAATTAAATACAAAGAATAATATGCTTTTAGCCAAGCCTCTAGTAGAAACAATTTTCAAGTACGTATGAATGCGTAAACATATGCGCATTTGCTTCCATAGGCATACGAGTGCTTCTCAAATGCGCTTAATGTATACACAATGTGTATCATGATTAACGCATGTTGCACAATACAAAATTTATTTAAGTTCACAAATCTGTGTTTTTTCAAATAAATTGACATTTAAGCCAATCGCTCTTCGTGGTACTGAAAATGCAGTAAAAGTGTAGCGAGCTAGTTGGGTATAATATGAACGTCATAAACTGTGTAATGAACATTATGATAAATCTAATCTAACTCTTGTGTGATATCTTGAAGAAAACATATAATTTATCTTAATCAGATTAAAAAATTAATTATTAAATTGTCAAAAAGGCTCACCCTGTTGACAATTTTAAAACTACTCGTATTATCGCAATAGATACAGCTTGAACATAGCGTTATTGAATATCTTAAATGTTACAATTTTACTGTTGACATTGCATAACTTGAGTTTTTGACGTCATGAAATGAGAAATTTGAATAGTACGAATTAATTTAGAGAAAAAATTATTGTAAGCATCTATTATTCTACGCTTGGCTTTTTTTTCATAGTTTTGTGAACACGTTACACGCGATGTGTTCTTCTCGCGACAACTATCAGCTTCCGGTATACAATGGCATCTCGTAGCGAAATTCACGTTAATCTATTAAAATTTTCAGCTTCCCGTTTCTTCATTCTCGGCACTCTTAATGTTTCAGAGAAGTACAGGCTATACGCCAGTCTCTCCTTTGCTGTTTTACTTTTGGGGGTTGGTGTGCCACTTTGGTGGTACACTACGGCAGTACCACGAGTCCCACTTCCGTATTCGGGAATCGCCCGATTGTCCGACTTGGATATGAGAATCAGCACGAGAATCATTGTAGCGACTTTCGCTCGTGAGAACGGAGAACTTTTGGCTGATGAGGTCCGCGCGTTCTTTGCAGATGCTGGTAAGACGTAGGGACTGTATAGAGGATTGTTTGTTGCCCCCTTGTTCCGTTCATTGACGCAATTGTACGATATATTAGCTCTCTTATAGATCTTTGTACTAAAATATTCTTGCACTTAGTACAAGACAAAATGAAATAAAAAAAATAACATCTGACAAATTATAACGATCCGAGTGTTATTTTTTTGATCGCGATTAATAATTTTAATCGAAAATTAAATTCCCATTTGAAACGAAGCACGCAAAATATTAGTCAAAATACTATAAGATTTTGAATGTCCAGCACAGGGGACGTGAACGAAATAGAATTAATTTTTTTTATTTTAAATTTAGGTTTATTTCTAATTATTAATGAGCTGTGTATCCTTGGATTTGTTATTTTTGTACTCTTTTTTTTAGAGGTTTTAAAAGTTGACGTGGATCACCAAGTAATATCCAGCAATTTAGTATCTAGAGCGTACACGACTCATGACCTGGAAAAGGTTGCTGCAACATTTGACCTGAAGGTCGGTGAATTACTGCTACTAGAAGCGGCAAATTTGAAAGAGGATATTCTGGTTGGTTCAAGAAGAACTATTTATTTCTCTAAAACAAGTGGTGAGATAATTTTACTTCTATATAGAACACTAAAAATCTAAATATAGAAAATAACTAAATCTCTATTATTTTTATGCGCGAAGCTTGTATTTACTATATACAGATGACATATCAGTCGTGTATTCTGCGTTATGCAAAAAAAAGTCCCGGAGAAAACGCCGTCCAGCAAAATTGGTGGCGCTGATAGAATTCACTTGAACAGCAATACATTCTCTGATATTAGATCTGTTTGTGTACACATATAGCCAATATAATTAGGCTTTAATAAAAATCACTGTGATAACTCATAAATTTACGTTGTATAAAGATATCGTGATATATCCATGACCTTGATACTTTTTTCTGATCTGATTCAGTTAAAACGGTGACAATTGGATTATCCTAGCAGATTAATTGGACAAATCAAGTAAGATTTCACTTTCACGTCTTAGGTGGGGCTGAACTGGTACAGATACTCTCTCAATGGATATTACGTGATAAATCGTTAGCCTTGACGAAAAATGCCCTAGCCGAACCTACGTCGTATAGCTTGGACGAAGAGAACAGAAGACGCTTCCCAGCGACTGCAGCATACGACGTTCTACTCACTTTAGTGAATCCTGATCCAGAGAGCTTGAAGATTGATTGGAATTTGCCGAGAGTGATCGATGGTGAATACCACATAGTTATTAAATCTTTCATTAATTGAAACACCTAATAACGAGTGAGATGCTTTTCTACTGTTATGAGGAACCAAAAATATATGACTTTTAAGTATGATGAGAATCTCTGGTGCGCACGCGCAGTCTATAAAAAGAATAACTGCAACCGTCACTGCACTCTGACTGATTCACATTGAGCAAAATGGATATTGTGCCTTTCAGAATACATAGAGCCGTTCCTCGAAGGATTGTCATTAATTGCCAATTTTTCAATTAAGTCCCAATGGCTTTATCTACTTCCGTTGGACGTTACTCCAAAGCAAGTTCCTGACAGCAGTCCCTTGGGTAGACATTACGCTCTACCGGAAGATGTGCTACCCCAGCTTGTAACGCCTCTTGAAAAGAAGTTAGGTAAATGTACCCTATGACGATTTTATTATGGAAGTGATTGACTACAGAGACTTTTAAAATGTATTTACAGGGTCCCAGGTCAGTCTTCATCCCTGTATTAACTTAGTGGTGTACACAGTACCCTGCGACAAGGCACCGTTACATATCTACACCCGCACTGGACATAGATCAAAATCAGCCAGTAACGTTGAAGCGTTTCTTTCACCAAGGTGAAACATTATTTTTTTCTAATCGTGGCATACTTCCTAATATAGTCTGAGTAGATCATGTATAATTAGGCTATTCCATAATGAGGACTATTGTCACCCTTACTATCTGATGTATTTACAGATGGGGTGGAGTGATAATATCTAATCCGCCATTAGAAGTTTGTGAAGAGGCAATAAACAAGAATAAGGAAACCGTTGTGGTTATGCCTGAAGCAGGAACGATTATGGGAGTGTTCCTGGCCCAGTTAAGACTTCTCTTAGGCATACCTGATGCAGTAAGCTTTGTCTCATTGATAAAACCAATTGTCAGTAATAATAAATTACCGCAAATTGTTGTTCTTATCGTTAGAATCCGATTAAGGGTGCTGCTCTAGTACAGTTAGAAAATTCAAAACCCCGCGATTGGGAATTTGACGCCCTCCTGCGAATCCGCACCATAGAACAGCTGACTTCAGCGAAATTGACGCTACAGTCGTTGTCCCAACTCTTGAAGGAGATCAGCAGTATCGTTATCACAGAGACAGTGGGTAATCGTATAAAGAGTGCCCTTGATCTGGTGGAACGTTCTGCCGTGTTACTGGAACGTGGGCATCTCGTTCAAGGATTCCTCTTGAGCAAGGAAGCCTTTGTCACGGCAGAAGCTGCCTTTACCGATCCGTCGCTTCTTGCTCTCCTTTATTTTCCAGAGGATCAAAAGTCAGTGACCTTTAACATTAGATTTACTATCTAAGATTCTTTGCCACGCGTATTGTTGGTCGTTTTTTTCTGATTGTACATTTATCATTTCAGATATGCTGTATACGTTCCATTGTTCCTACCGATAATGATACCGGTTCTGTTATCATTGAAAAATATATATCGATACTTTTTTGAAAAAAAAGTGGACGGCGAAAAGGGAAAGGATGGAGAGACATTACTGGAGGATTCCGAAAAAAATCAAGAAAAATGAAGAAAATGTTAAATTAAAAATTGGTTAATTTTTTTTAGGTAGGACTTTCACGGTCTAACCAATCCCGTAAAAACTTCATCGATAGTAAAGAGTGCCATTTTCATTTTCATCTTCATTTTCAAAGAATACCTGTGGTGGGAACCTGAACACTGTCAATGGTACTTCACTTTGCCTTCATATTATGTAATATGTGGAGAACTCTACTGTACTTGCTATACCGTTCAAGGTATCGTTGGATTGGAATAAGAATTAAAAATCATAAGAAATTCAATTATAGGAATTCGTAAAACCAATTTATACGCTTTTTTTATCGGGCTAGAACGTGGAAGAGGAAAGATGATAAGAGCGTCACTCAGGATTACTGTAGAAATTAGTTAATTCCTCGCATTTTTTTGTGTTTTGTTTATACTCTCTAAACTTCACTTCGAATCCGATTTTATCCTACTGTTTACCAGTAACCATCTGTTATTCTTTTAGTTCTATCCTTTACCGTAATTAACAAAAAATATTTATTAAGACGTCTTAATATTTAAAAAGTGTACAGGTGTAGGTATGTGTTTGTAGGTCGGGGGTGATTGTGTAAGGCATGTCCGCGTGCGTGTACGTGTTTTAACTCAACTATTGCTCAAAGCAACGATTTCGTTTTTAGACTAGTTGCAGATTCGTATCAGACCATGATTTTTTCCCATCATATAATAGACGCTCCTTGCTTGTTCATTTTTCTATTGGTAATCCCACCCGTTACAAAAGTGCATCCAACATCTTGTAGCGCGCACGCGCCACTGACATACCTCTAGTATAGATTTGCGTATTTGGATAATTCTAATCTATAATCCAATAATTCACTCGCTCTAATTATCTAATCCAAAACATTGAGAACAATTAATGATTCTTAGTGATATAAACTGCCAGCTTTTTTTCTTCTCCGCTGATAATTAATATCAGGATATTTACATCAATCTTGGATGAGAAAGCACATATTGTACAATCAGCGGTGCTTTGAGATGACATTAAAAATTTGTATTGTCGCCGACATCTCTCGTAAAGAGTTGCGATTCGCCGAGGAGAAGAAAGTGACGAGAGAAAACGAGAAAACAAAAAGAAACAAAAATGAAAATACAAAACATTTTGTAATGAAAAAGAGAGACTCCGGCCAAAGAGAACAAAGTGAGACAGATCAACATAATGTGACCAACTTTTGTTATCTCTTCTTAAAGAAACAAAAAAAGGAGGAGGGAGGTTCAAGTCCGCGGGGGCACACTTTTTTTAAGACACGAAACAAGGCAAATTATTTTAAATGTCAAATGCAATGTATTAGAGGCGACGTTATTAGGTAAACAAATTTAAAGAAAATTAAAAAAACATTTAAAAAGGGGTTTTAACCAGCAGATTTATAATTGAGCTCTTCTGTTAATATTTAATATTTCTGAGCGTCGTGCACCATTTTGGTACTATCTTTCTCTTTGTTTCCAACAATGGTAATAAAGGTACGAGAAAAACGTTTTCATAAACCGTTTAAGCCTTTTCTTTGGACCGACATGTTTTACCACTGATCCGCGAGTCTTCGTACATCGTGAATTATACAAGTTTTCGCCTCTCACTACTTACGTGTACACGCACGCGCACGCATTAAACTAACGCATATATTATTAACGGACACGCATGCACGCACGCCCCCCCCCCCGCCCCCTCCATCTCCATCTGCGTCCCCTCTATCTTTTTCTCTCTCAACTCGCACAAAACTCACACGCGACATTCCCTCTCTTTCATTCTTTGTCTCTCTGTACTTGAAATTAATTACCATTAGGTCGTTAGAAACGGTTAATAATATATATACACGTATATCAAATCAATCCTCAACCAGTTACCAAAAGGTTACAAAAAAGAAAAAAAAATCGTCAAGTTAAAATTACTGTAAAAAGAAACTTCCATCTACCGCGAGAGACCTCCAGCGTCTTCATATATCGTTCTTTTGTCTTTAATATGTCTGATTTGTCTCTCTGAATGGAGAGTTATATAGATTGCCTGACGTGTAATCTGAGTGGATATGGATATTGCATGAAAATAATTTTGTTTTTTTCTACTGTTTTTTAAGCGATCGATAGATTAGAGTTTTATGTAGCCACATTGTTATAAAGGTCACAAGAATAATTGGCGAAAATTCACATGACACGATCGTTTGTTTTTCGTTTTTCTTCTTTTTTGCGCATTGTCCTAAATTCCAAAATTTTCCTGAGAATTCGGAAGTTTGTTTATTTACCTGAGAAATAGATATCTAAAAGAAATAGCGTTTGAGTAATCCTCGAGGTCTCCTCTAAGAGCTGCGACAATAGCATATATATACACATATACGTATAAGGAAAAAATCCCCCCCCCCCCCCCGAAAAACAGGAAAACACAATGCACGATCTATAAAATCGCTACAAAGTTCTGCGATACATACAATTCCAAGATAAGTTTCGTTTGAAAAATAAAAATTTTTCTGAAGCGCAATAATCATCTCAAAGGTTACAGTAGCAATAGTGGTAAGTGATTTTAGTAGTAGTAATAGTACAAGTAGTAGAATAATAGTAAATAGTAATAAGTACGAGTTAAATAGTAGTAGCAGTACTAATAGTAATAGTAGTAAATAGTAAATAGCTGGTAGCAAGTAAATTTAAGAGAGAAAAAACAATCATCCTCTCCATCATTATCACCATTAGCAGTGTCACTGCAGCAAGGTGTAAATATAAAAAAAATGAAGCATCGCCATCGTTACCATTGCCACATTCAGAGGTCTCGAATGGTAGACGGGCAGCATTAACGAGTAAGGGTTCGAACAAAAATAAATTAGTCAACGAATTGAGGAGGCTTAACCTTACGGACAACGAAAAAAAAAAAAATAGAAAAAGAAGTAGTAAAAGAGAGAAAGGAGTTAAGTCAACAGGGACTTTGAACTAGCTGTATCGCCTGCTGTAAAGCATCAGCGATATTCTGAAATACAGGTACACCTTCTCGCGTCGCATAGTCCGACAGGTACATCCTACCCCGATTATAGTCCTTAACGGCTTGCTGGGTTAGCTGAAAAGAAGAAAAAGATACAATAAAAGCCAAATTTGTCCATTCGTTGATTGAATTTTTGGCAATGGTCGCTATTACCGTTTGATTATCTACCTTTTCGCCAGAGATAACACAACCTTCGGGGAGAGTTTGAACACAGAGGACTAGCTTAGCGCGCAGTCCAATCAAATGAGCTGCCAAAGCCATAATGGAGATGCCGCGGGAGTGTTGCGGCACGATCATTAGGATGAGCCGGGAATTTTTCATATGCTGCAATTCCTGCGACATTCCCCTTACGTTGTAATCGTTCAGGATTGGTCGGTGAAGAGATAAGCCCAGCGATCTAGGGGAAAGTTTTAGATATCGAGGATATACGGACGATCCCGATTACGATCACAACTGCCAGCCGAGTTTTACTCGTGTTGATCACTTTTTTTTTGTATTTTGCGTTTGTCGTGTTTTTTGTTTTCTACTCACTCGATTAACGGTGCGGCCGAAGATTCTAGCCAAAACAAATCTTTACCGACCACTCCGATATATAAATCTCTCTTATCAGAATCTGGTACCAAGGAGTTGGTCCAATCTGAAATTGATCATGCGTTAACAATGGCCGAATTTTATATTACAAAATAAAAGTAACATCGAAATTCTTGCGATCACTGTCAGATGTAGAGTAAAGCAAGTGATAACTAAGTCTGCCGATTATGACGTAACAATCACAACGTGTGGACTGGGTAATGAGTAACATCTATCAGAGGACAAAAAGAAAAAATAAAGAAACAAATGCTCAGTACATCAACTGAAAATACAGACATACTTGCATTCGTAAGAACACTTTGTGAATTTATAGTGAACTTGTTGAAAATCGGAAATACCTATGAAACGATTAAAGGGGTGTACGAAAGCTCGGCGAAGAAACTTTGATGCCTTCCTACATAATATACTCCAAACTGAAGGTATCTCACTTTCGCAGGACACGCCGTTGTTCTTGAGCCGCCATGATAACTCGCTTGCAATTGTGGAAAACTGTTCAAAGTTTATCCGTTGTTCTGCATGATCCTCCTTAGACGAGAAGTCTTCTATCAGAGTCTCGTAGGTGTCTGAAAATAATTAATTTTTTTTAGCCAATCAGAAACTGCTATAACGTTTTTACTGAATAATATTGCACCAGGTAAAATATCAAATATGCACGGTGTGTTTTGTATCGATTTGCCATTAACGAGTGTGCCCTATACTAAGTTTATGAAGTATTATTCGCTCATAACTATTATGAGCAATTACTGATCGATTCTAATGATTCATTTTCTACGGCTGACACGTAATACGTTGGAACAAGCGTATTACGTTACCTGATTTGTTCACGGCATTGAGCAGTTCCGCCACCGATATATTACACTTAGCGTTGGACTGCAACGCGAGCCAAGCCTGGAATTAATGAATCATATCAGACCCTTCAAATTAATTGATGTATATTTATTGATATACTTACTTCACCCAAACTAACTGTTCCAGTTCCATTGGTGTCTATGGATTCAAAGACTTCCCGTAGTTTTCTAGGAAAAAAAATGGATATATATGTATATATACACAATTATTATAATTATTATAATCACAGACTGAGCTCATAAATTATGTACATTAAGTCAACCCCATTTTGATTGGGTGACAATCGAACCGGCCTGATCCCATCCTCAGCATTCAAGTCCTGAACATTGACTGCTTCGCGGAGGATCTATAATGACAATACTGATTCATTATAATATCGTTAATAAATTAGTAATTAAAACTAAAAATTAACAGTCATTAAATAGCGTTTAATTACCTTCGACGTACAATTCAGAGCCACCGAAACGTTTTCAAATATTGGTATCCTCTGTCTCTCCACAAGGTACTGAAGTACTAGCAGCCCGTTCATTAAATCATAATATTCCCTATATATGCATTAATTATATTAAAACTCCATGCGATGATTTGTTAAAGAAGTAACAAGAGGAAAATTTCAAAGACTCACTGTGTAGAGACCGTTTCCCCTAAAATAGTTTGACCCTGACGATAAGGGTATATCACGAGTACAAGAGAGTTACTACGCGTGGCTGCCAACTGAGCTGCCTCGATGATGCCTGCACTGTTTCGCGTTTGATTGTCGATGACGAAAAGCAAAACACGCGCCGTTTGCTTCGCCTCGTACTCTTGAGCTATGAGCTCTGGTCCCCATTGCGATACTTGCTACAATTTAAAGAAAAAAAAACGTTATATTATAGTTTACTTTTATATTCGTGAAACAATCATATTTTTCTAGATATTAAATTTATTCCTGACTTACAGGATTGTAATAAGTAATGCCAAGGCTCTGGAGAGTTGGTATAGCTATCTCTGACCTCCATGTGGTGGGGTTACAGGATCCACCCAAAAATACCTCATATGCCATCCTCTCTGAAAAAATTGAAATTTCATTAAAAATTGGTTAAAAGATCGATCACATCGTTTATTTAACTGCATTAACTTACTTGTACCGATTTTGTAATTAGTATTCTTTCCATCACAGTGCAATGATTGAGTGGCACTCATAGGAACAGATGCTCTGTAATGATAAAAAGGCATTACATCAAAATTGAAATCGTCAGTTATTTAATATTTCAGATCGACTGGTATTGAACGACGAGATTAATTACATAAATGAGATGTTCAATATTATCACACTCGAACAATCGTGCCAGCGTTGCAGGAGGATTTGATATTTTCTACTGTAATTAGGAAAAGATTCCTAATAATCTTGAACACTGGGATAAAATTCTCTACTGCTATAGAGTCTAATTTCGCCAAAAACGAAAGAGAAAAAAAACTGAAGAGTGTTGTCAGAGTGTGGTAATAAGGATGTTTGTTGTTATTATTATTTCTTTCTTATTATTATTATCGTAACCATAATCATCAACACTCATAATTCAGTGGCGAACATACTTCCAAATATCAAATCCTTTTGCAATGAAAAACAGCACTCCGCGCTTTAACATCATTAATACGCGCCGACATCAATCACAATCGAACGTTCAACACCTTTTTCCTGCAACAAATACATTTCAATTTGGAGCATGTTGTGAAATCTAGCAATATACGATTTATGTGAAACTTCTAAATCCTATTCTGTATCACAATGACAAAAATTTAAACTATCAATAGGACTTGGATTCTCAAATAGAAATTAATTTGTAATCTTCCTTTAGATAAAATTTTACATTACCCTCGTTCGCACAGGCGCGCAAGTTCTGTGGCAAATATACAGAACTCTCCAAACATCATATAAGCGTTGGAATTTATTTCAGAGCAATCCTCGGCACACTGCAGCATCTCGTGCAGCTGCGACCGGTTTGGAAACAACTGCATCACGTAAGTGCAATTTACCTGCAACAACCCGCCAACTGGATATAACCGATATGATTCTAAACCAAATTAAAAAAAATATTTTTCTAGAATGGACTACTCACGCAAACTCGATATATGACAATAATAACCGGTTGTGTAAAATATATCAGAATATTGTGTCCTCATCCTTTAAAACATCATATGATTTGAGTGCCTGTTCACAGCGAGGAAAGTGTTTCTCAGAACTTCAAGCAGATCGGATGCTCAAGTCTTCCTGCAGAATGAGATAATATTGTTGAATTATCTGATAAAACCAATGTCAGTTACTACGCTGAAGCAAACTTATCAAAGAACAAAGCACAAAGCAAGAGTATCAAAGGTGCAAAACGTTCTAATGTAAATTCAAAATGTATCTCATACACTTAAAATGTCAAAATGAAAAAGCATGAAAACAAGAAGTGAATGTCTTTTACAACGTTCCTAACAGTGCTATAAATTTTTCCACGACATTGAGAAGATAATATGAGAAATGGAAGTGTTCACCAGCCCTGACCGTACGAAGGAGACGCGGTAGTGAAGCACTAACCTTGGTAAAGCCTCGGCAACGCGTGCCCACACACAAAGAAGAACATATGTGGCAGCTGTCAGTAAAAAAGTAACGAGTGTCGACTGCATTTGAATCCCTTTACCCAAAATGTTCGCAGGTATAAACAGACGCGTAGCCGATCAATTCGCAAAATCTGAGTAGACAGTCTCACGCACTCCCGCTATTGCTCATACTTATTTATACACCGTTATATTTAAAATGAAAGAACGTGTGCCGTAGTAACGGCGCGCGATGAAACCCATGGGAAAAAATACATTCCTTGACACTTTAATCCCAGCCAATTAATATGACACTCGATTAAAAATCACCGTGAGGTCCACCTCCTCAGAAAACCACATATTCCCAATAAATAATATAACAGTCCCACTGCTTATTGCCGGATTAACCAGAAGCTGGCGCTACCGTAAAACGTCGTGCTTGACATCTTTCGCTATTTGCTCTAGGGCACGTTCGAAATTTTGCGATGTTTCTCAACAACGATATAACGCGCACTAAACCTACACGAATATTCATATAAGGACTTCAGTGGATCACACGAACACCAATTTAATTCACAAAGAGTGAGACAACATCAACGCGTGGATGAGCACGAGATCGTACTGGTGGACATTTTTCACGGGTTTCGCGGGACCATTCGCGTGCGCTTCGCGAGTCGTACACCGACTCAAGAATGACGTAAACCTCCAACAATGAGGCGTGATGTCACACGGTGAAGTTCACACGGGCTCTGCCCGTCGTCGCCGTCTGCTTACCAGCCCGCCAGCCAGCCAACCTGCCTGCCTGCCTGCGTAGTAAAGTAAAGGGGAACCAATGCGCGAAACACCGAACGGGCTTTTGATCAAATATGGTATGGGAGTTCAGGCGAAATCGCTTATTCGAACGCGACTTATCGGTCTTCCGCGCAATTCTACCGAAAGCAAAGAGAAAATAACTGTGGTCCCGTGGGACCAAATGATAACCAAAGAATCCCGAGGGTCGTAAACAGATATATGTTATTTCTTTTTTTTACTCTATCAAAGAGAAAGGGAGAGACACAAGTTGGTAAGCTCGATTTTAAAACTGTGGATTCATCTGCGATGTTTCTATACATGTAGATGATCCGTCTGTGATTTAGGTGGTGATCTCACGCTCTCCTTCTATCTCAATGATTTCTGAGACTCCGAGTCATTATACTACCTGTCTTTTCTTCATATATATTACGATTGTATCGTATCCGTTGTCTTTGAAGAGGTGTTTGCCACACGCAATATGATGGGCATTATAAGTTAATGATAAGGAAACAAACAATCATTTATCAAAGACTTTAGCCATCTGTTAACCGATAGTACGATTTTCTCTAAACGATTCGTTAAACGTTATCTGGACCATACCGATTTGATAGGCATTTATTTTACTTCTACTTTTTTTTTATTTAACTACGACCACGCTCTTTAAATCAGGACTCTAGTACACCTTGGGCATTCTGAAAAATCATGGGCGTTAATTTGCCCACGCATATACCTGATGCGAATATATTACGCCTGTTGGGGTAACGTTCAGGCATTTTTGAAATTCTATCAGAACGTTCACCGACGTTCACGCTCGTTCTATGTCCTATTATGTATTACTGCTTTGCTTCGAGCTAAACAATTTCTTGACGGGGTTCTTCGAACCGGAGTATTTTTTCTTCTCTGTGTTATTGCTTCATGAAATCAACAGGAATAGCAGACTAATACGTATACAATTCACGCAATATCTTTTATCAGAAATCTCTTCTTTGCACTCAATACGCATGAACAGGCTATATAGGATGCTGATGCTGAGATGATTCTTACAATTTCTTTAGTCGAAGTCCACAGGGTGCTATAGCACATTCGAAATAACTCTTCTTTACTGCCTTTATTTTTAACTTGCTTGTTTTCCTTCACTGATTGAAGATTTTCAGTAAGATGGTATATCCACTGATAATAATGAAGCAATGTATATGAAAGGAAGAAATCTTTGCCCGGTTAGTTTCGAAGATCAACCCCTTTTTTTATTAAAGCAATATTTATTACTATTGACTAACGCCACTTGCAGCGCATACGCTCCAAAGCGCACGCTTAATAAGAAGATCGAAAGAACTGAGGGATGAGGAAAAAAGAAAATTAAATTGTATAAGATTTAAGGAAGATATTACTTAGACGGTAACCTAGAGTCTGATGCCCAAAAAAGCACATCAGACAAATTTATTTTGCAATTTGAAAAAGGCATAGGAAATGGTATTTATGATTTTACATTTCTTATAGGATATTCTACTTTCAATTTCTTTTCTTGTCCTCAGTTCTTCTAGATTGTCCAATGACTTACTTTTGCGCTACGCGTGGCAATAATTGACACTACTAATTATGTCTCAAGAATGGAGCCAATTTAGGCAATTTTCGCTTTCACCTTTATCTTACTGCCTATGAATAAGAAATTTTTGCGATCACCACGCCATACAATCTTCACTTGAAATATTCGCGTGTTTGGTTTACATGAAAAACAACTTTGGTGGAAGCTTCTAGTCGAATCGAGGTTTTTGGTGACAGTGTTGAATTACAGCAGCGGCTTCAGCCGCAATATTAATACGTACTATCAAATCATCTTTGCATTACTTTACGACAGTCGTTTTTTAATATTATGTGTTAAATAAATGTTAAATATGCTAGGTATAATCGCCTCCGGCCGGCTCGTGAGTAAATTTATTATTTACACGTGCCTCTTTATTAATGGGCATCGTTTCCTGTTATTTCAGAATCTGTGGAAAATTTTATTGATCAATTTCAATTTGAAACTTTTATTTTGTGAATATTTTTCATGTCTGTTGTATTTTACCACAAATATGTATGGAAAATCACAGATCTCTTTGTTTGTAAATTTATGCTTGTCTTCTTTGGTTGTGTTCAGTTAAAACACTGCTAAGAAGCAACAGCATTTCCTTGATTATTTGATCGTAAACTTTTGAACAATTTAAAAATTTGAACAGATACGTATTTGGTTTCCAGTGTTGTTTTTTTCTGAACACAGCTATGTTATGTCTTGTATAATGGCAGCTCAATATTTACCAGTAAACAATAAAATAGTGTGTTAATCATGAATATGTGGATTGCAGGTCCAGACGGATTTCCAGCAAATAAGCGAAACTCAATTTTTAATAACCGTTCCTGATGCTGATAACATTAATCATATTGCAGTATTCCTTACGGGTACAATACCTTTTCCTGATGGCACAGGAGGAGCAGGTATTACATTAAAATTAATTTATACTTATTAGCAAAAGTTAATACATTATATTTTACAGTGTACTTCAGTTGGCCTGATCCAAATGCACCACCAAATTGGCAATTCTTAGGATATATATCCAATGCAAAACCATCAGCCATTTTTAAAATATCAACTCTCAAGAAAAATCATGAGTTTGAGAACAGCAACTTGGGGATCTTTGGCATTACAAAAATCTCACATGTTGCACAGATTGGAGTATCCGTGGAGCCACTTAATGTGATCGAGCAGCAAGTGTCTGTAATTACATTGACCACAACAAACAGCTTCCTTGAATTTAGTCAGAAGATGTTGACAAATTTTCTGAACTTTGTATCCAGTTTTTCTGTGACCCAACAGCAGATGACTCCAAATCCCACTGAAAATTTTGTACCACTTTCTACAGTGCAAACATGGTACGAAACGTTTCAAAGACGATTACAACAAAATCCAAATTTCTGGAAAGCGTAACAGGAATATAAAATACTGTTTTACGCTATTCCATTATCCACCTCGATTGTATCTTTGGGACAATGTTTTTACAGCATTTAAACGTGTTCATCTGTTTAATGAGATCATTGGATCGGCATTTATTTTATTTAAGTAATCATTTCTAGTTGCAAATTCAGCACTTTTATATTACCATCATCTAATAATAAGAATTTTGAATTTACAATTTACCACAAGTTCTTCCTTTACATTTTCTCCATTGTCATATACCAAGTTATAATTTTACCTAGGCAATACTATATAATATTCAATATGCAAGAATTACAAATATTTTTATAATTAACATAAGTGCATACTCCATACAAGGCTCTAAGGGAAACTCGTATCAGCATATATCTACTCATCGCATTTCTAAAATGAATATTACGTCAAACATATATTGCCCTTGAAGTACCGCGTATCTCGTGATGAAAAATTCAGTAAGTACTAATTTAAAAATAAAAGGAATCAAGAATCAGCAAGATAACGCCGCGACGTAACGGCGCGCCGTTACGATTATGTGCACATGTGAAATCGACATAAGACTTCATATCCTAGTAGGCGATTGTCCACAAGTGGTTCTAATGTGAATTGGTCTGTGTTTCGCGAGATTCGTCTCACCCGTTTATCCCGTATCCGTAACTGTGATTCTACGTGCTTCTCAAAAGCAGGGCACTATCAAGTCTTCTAAAGAAGCTGGACACGGCATATTTCGTAAAAAAATGCATCAAATTTGCCGAGTGGCAAAACCTGCTATTATAATTTGTGCGTGAAGACAACTCGTAACGCCCCGGACATCTTTTATCAAGGATTAAAGTCACCAACTGGAAAGTAAGTTTTATCTCTGACTTTTAAAGAGAGTCAAGACGCGTATTCGCCAAAAGACGTTTTAATATTTGCCCAGTTTGTGTCAGCGAGATCCCATCCGTTCTACGTCTCGTAATTGATAGACTTATTTTTGCTGAGTTGCGGATCGAACGAGTGTTTGCTTTTGGGATTCTGTCTGTCCAACGGTCACTCACTGAAGGCCTTTGAAAACATTTAGGAGTTATGTGTTACCCTTTTTAGATTGTCATTATTGCATTCTTAGAGGACATGCTAGAATAATTTGCTAGCATTGACGACAGACAATCTATTGCCAGGATTAGGATTATTGTCTAGGTCTATTGGTGGAGCTCGTGTACTTTTGCAAGGTGTCAGCATATTTATCGCATGTCGAAATGTTTTTGTTGCACGGCTACTCGAAATGTCAAATAGTCCAGTTGCCGTTGCGTGTACGATTTGGGTATCTTGTATTTCGTCACGAATACGTATTATTCCAGATGTATATTCAGTAAATACTTAGCGGATTTTGCGGTTCCCGGGTGTTTTCCTACGGAAATTCGTTCTGAGTGTGATTAAAATTCTAATGATGGAACATTAGATATTATTACAAGTGTTGACAGTCTTCATATGGATAACAGCAGTTTAAAAATGAACATAATATTATTAGCTTTACCACAGAAAAAAAGGAAAATAATTGGAGCAGGGTATAATACAACCACTAATGTATTCTCTAGGTATTGTGGCTTCTTAATCCTAGGAGTTCACTAGCAGCTTTATGAAAGGTAACGAGTGGAAGATTATTTCAATTTTATTGGTTGTATCTTTGCTGTATATAGTTATGTGATATATCTTGTTTTATCTAGCTAAACGCAATGGAGAGTTCTGAAGAGCCAACAAGTCTGCAATCCATCTGTCATCTTAGAGCATCCGAACTGTTTCCAAAGCATACACATTTTGAGTGTGATGATCCTACTCTCACTGTACCCTTCACACCACTGAGTGGAGAATCCGTCGTTGCTCTTGGATGTACTTCAGATGGAGTTCTGGCACTTTCCAATTATCGTCTCTACCTCCAGCTCAGTCAGGCATGTTACAACATACCTCTAGGTCTTATCGAGCAACTCGAAGTTAAGGAGATCTTCTATCTTCACATCGGCTGCAAGGATGCTCGCTCGTTAAGGTACGCTTAAAGTACCAGTACGATTCAATATTATTCCTCGTCTGGAATTATGTATGACATAGAACAGCGATCATGCGATAAAACATGCAGCATGATAAAGGAATAACGCAGCAACGTTTCAGCTGCGCGTTTTCAACAAATGAACACTGTTTGGAGTGGTTTAAACGGTTGCATAAAGTAACCTATCCGCGAAAGAGTATAGAAGACATATTTGCATTCGCGTATTATGCGTGGTCCGTCGAGGAGGGGAGAGATTATCCCAGACTCGGGAAGGATAATGGATCCTACATTGCTACTTTTAATTCGGAAGTAAGTTACCCGGCATATATTAGGATTCAATCTAATGACCTTTAACGAAATAATCTTGACATACTGACACCAATATCTTTCAGGTGGAAAGATTAAAGTTTAATCTTCATGGCACATGGCGTGTCAGCCAGATCAATGCAGACTACAGAATGTGCCCATCTTATCCTCCGCAGTTGCTGGTTCCTGCTTGCATTTTAGATGAGACTCTCGAGACTGTCGCTAAATTCCGAAGCTCCAGGCGCATTCCAGCCGTTGTATGGAGGTAAACCTATCGGATTGCTGCTAATAGATATCCAGTATTATAACTTTGTAATTTATTATCGATATTGTCATATATTTTTTATTAAGGCACATTAATAATGGCGCTGTAATAGCGCGTAGTAGTCAACCAGAAGTAGGTTGGTTGGGCTGGCGAAGTACACAGGATGAGGATCTACTAAAGGCTCTCTCAGATGCATGTTCCTACGACAGAGGAGAATCCACAATGATAGATTCTCCAACTAGTTATTCAGATGGCAGTGAGGAGTCCATAACCCCGAGTACAACTAAAGTAAGTGGTTGTCATTAAAGAAAGAACAAATATGTGAAAGTGACATCTTTCTACAAGATAATTCTTTCTATTTCTAGAAAGTCCTTATAGTTGATGCCAGGTCTTACACGACGGCTGTAGCGAACAGAGCACGAGGTGGAGGATGTGAGTGTCCTGAGTATTATCCCAGCTGCGACATTCAATTTATGAATCTGCCAAATATACACTCGATACGAAAAAGTTTCCATGCAGTTAGGCAATTATGCGCATCTGATGCTGATCAGCCAAAGTAAGCTAATTAGATCACAGTGAATTTTTTTTTTTAAATCATGTAATCTCAACCTTCTCTGTGTTTTTTTTTTTTATATACAAAGTTGGCTAAGCTTACTAGAAGGAACTCGATGGCTACAGCATATGTCTGGGTTGTTAAGAGCAGCTGTTACCGTAGCTTCGGCCATTGAAAGGGATGGGCGACCTGTCCTCGTTCACTGCAGTGATGGATGGGACAGAACACCACAGATAGTCGCTCTAGCGCAATTATTATTAGACCCGTATTACCGTACCATGGAGGTGTGTGAAACGAACTTCAAGAAAGACTAACAGTTACTGTCGGTTTTATTCTATTATGTCTTTTAGGGATTTCAAGTTCTTTGCGAGAGAGAGTGGTTGGACTTCGGACACAAGTTCGCTGATCGTTGTGGTCAGACAGTCGGTTGTGAAGATCCCAATGAACGTTGCCCAGTATTCTTGCAATGGTTGGATTGCGTTCATCAACTGATACTGCAATTCTCCTGCAGTTTCCAAATGTCACCTGCATACCTTGTACGTGTCGGGATGAATTAATTTTGCCGAATTAAAAACATCACATATAGAAAGTAATGCAATATTGTTCCATATTATAGGTGAAATTGGCGCAGCACACCTACTCACAGCTTTTCGGCACATTCCTCTGTAACACGAGGCAGGAACGCTTGCAATTAAGGATACGAGAACGTACTTTCTCAGTTTGGCGTTTTCTCAACTCAAACTCTTTCGTTAATCATTTGTATTCGCCGCAAAAAGATCAGGTACGTTTGAATGAACTAATTATACAGTGAAAAATTTCTTGAAATTTTTCGTAGTGCTCTTAACAGCTGTCTAATATAATAGGACGAATCTTTTTTTTCTGTCCGTAGGTATTGTGGCCCAGTTGCAACGTGCGTGACCTTGTACTATGGTCTGAAGTATATCTAGGTTCGACCGAATCATCCTTAGGTAATAGTAATGATAAGCAGAGAGTCACAATGATCGATATCGAGGGTGGCGACAGTGAAGAACCACAAGGACAAATGACTAAAACACGCTCGTATGGCGACCTCATACACGTACAGGATCATGTGGCGTATCTGCACCGCAGACTAAGCGATCCCAGCATCTCGATCGAGAAGTATGTGCTATATTTTAATTAATGACATCCAATACAGAATTACTATCATAATTATATATATTTTCATTCAGTCGTATCCTGATCGTCGTGTGCATTTCCTTTGTTTGTTTTATAATAGGAAATTCGATTCCCTTAACATTGACAACGAGGTCGAGAAGATAGAGGAGAATACGAACGAGATTAGGATTCCAGAGGTTAATGGCGATGATACTCCGGAAAAGGCTGCTGAGAAAAATCGATACAACACTAACGAAGTGTCCAGTGATTCCCCAGCTAATCCATCTGTAGACAGTTCGACGGATACTATAATACCAAACAGTGACCTGACCGTCGATGTTGTCAATGGAGAAAAAGATATGTAAGTTATTGAAGTAATTACGTGCTTCCGTATCAATTGATATTAAGTCCGGTTAATCAATTCTGCTCTATTTATTGATATCTATTTATAACGTGACCCTGTTATTTATTCTTTATTTTAGGTTGCAGACAATCCAACCACAGGATGTTGTGGTTTTACCTTGGGCAGAAACTGGTGTGGCAGGTCGCGGTGGCTGTACGTGCAACCGTGTTCACCATGAGGGCAGTGATGTGAGTGACACTAGCGTGCCCTTAATGTCCAGAACACCTAGCAGCATATGTCCAGCATCTCCAATTCATCAAGACATTATACTCGATAATCCCGACAGGCTGGACGACGTCGACGGACTCCCCGTCATTCACATCGATGTCCAGCTGCGCGTACAGCAGATCATCGTCGAACACAAGGTAGTTTAATTATAATAATTATAATCTATAAGAGTTCCGTATCACTTTCTATATACGAATTTCTATTCTGTTCCTTTGGGATCTAGCTCAAGGAGGAAGCATTGCGAAAGGAATTACACACGACAAGGCTGGCTCTGATCAAACGCGTCTGCAACCACAACGCAGACACCGATCGTATCGACGACATTGTAAGTGTTGGATTTTACTACTATGACAACCATCCAGGAACCATAGTCATTTGCAACGTAAGAAGTCCATATTGAAAAATAATTGACACTTATAATTTAAAATCATGATATAGATTCACATTTAAAGTTCCAGATAGTGTAGAAGGTCTAAGATGATTTTGAAAAGGCAGATAGTCCTCTCCAAGAACATTAACGATGTAGATTCTTTTGAAAATAGGAAGGCCTTTCTGGTTAGTTATAACTAGGTTATCTACAGTAACTTCTTATTTGGATTATCTTGAGAAATCAGTAATTACAGTCCCAAGTCTATCTAGATACGAGTTGCGTGTTCTTTGTATAGAGATTCAGGATATTTCACTTTGTACAGGGTTCGTTACCGGATTCTGTGGGGAGTGCAGGGGACCACGGAGAGTCTCTACCTTCAGACATGTCCTGGGAAGCTGTAGAGGATCTTGGACCCGCACCAACTCTGTGGGTACCGGATCACGCAGTGAACCGTTGCATGGGATGCGACACAGAATTTTGGCTGGGAAGGCGCAAACATCACTGCAGGTATTAGCTATTTACAAAAATCTTTTAGTCGTCCGAGTTCGGACTAGTTTAGGGGCTATGTTGCCTACTCCTCGCAGATGCTGCGGCAAAATCTTCTGCGCGGACTGCTCAGAGAACTCGACTCCACTCCCCAGCGAACAGCTGTACAATCCCGTTCGAGTATGCAGCGACTGCTTCTCGCGTCTCCATCATCACACGAGTCCCTGCCAGTGCAATTCACGTCAGCAGAACCGGAGCAACGGAAACGAGAGCGAGACGGATGCGCAGCAGCTGAATTCGGACGGTGCACAGACGTGTCAGAGGTCGAGGGTCTCCTCCATGGGAAAAGAGACCTGTAACGATTCCACGTTGCACGTCAATCAACAAAAATCACAGCCGTCCGTGACAGCGAGCACGGTGAACTGAATGAAAAGCCCTACACCTAGGAATGGGATCGACTTTCAATTATGTGAAACATAACCTAAAATCGATGGGCGATTGATGCTGTCGGATTTATACATAATTTGTATCGTATATAATGATGCGCGTGCGAGAAGAATAGATAGAGAAGCGGAGAGGGGGAACGAGAGAGATAGATAGAGAGAGAGAGAGAGGGGGGGGGGTCGCGACGCTAGATTCTTTAAAGAGTCTAATATTTATTGCTAGTGTAAGTATTTGTACGACAATGAAGAGTGTATAGATGCTGATGAGGGAGAGACTTATGAGATAGCATTAACAGATTGATAATGATTAATATCGATATACGATGATGAATTATGAGACTGCGTGGTGAGATTGAGGTAATACGTTAATATACGTTATGGGCGACGATGATATTCTTACCGCTAATTAGTACCTTAATTATAAATTCGAGAGAAGATCCTCGACTTTAGAACGAAGACAATTTCGAGATCCCCGATTAAGATATCTATGATAACGGTCATTGGGAATAAAGAGGCATGTTTTGGCTGGCTGTGACAGATGTCTAACATTGGACACTATAATGAAAGAAATGCTAATGGTTAATTTGCCGATCAAGCTGATTGACCAATTAACTAGTGACCCAGGAGTAACGTTACGGACGAAGTTGTATTTATATATTGTCGCCGTGTACGAGAATTGGAATATTAAATGTCACTATGGTATTTCATCGTGTCTTCCGCTCTTCTCTTTTTTTTTCTTTTTCTTTTATTCTTTATTACCAACCAAAAATTATATGCACTCCTAATAATACAATTATGGTTACTCGTGTATCTTGCTTCTTTTCTTTTGGTATTGGTATGATGTTCCCAGTGATGTCATAGATAACGCTAGGATGGAATTTCTAGTAAAAAAGATTCTTTTCTTTTGTATGTCTCTAATTTCTTCCAAAATCACGTGCTTTTTCGTAATACGTCAATGTTCCGGAATGTTGAAACATTTCTTATAAGTTGTGTGGCATTCTTTAAAATGTCATTGGTGTCTTTGGTGTCGTCGGCCTTCTGGAACTGAATTAGTATTACCAGATACGTGGTCACGGATCCGACGATCTGAAAAATAAAATAACGTCAAAAATAAATAAAGCTTTAAACAAGAAAAAAATAATTAGATAGAGAGAACAAAAAATCAAGCAATATTCAATTGTCTATTACTAATACGAGAACAAATTTAAATATAATACCGAGGTCACTAGAGATCTGTCGAGAGAAAAAAGTCCACACGCAGAAAAATCAATGGATCTGTGTAGCAGTTGAAGCGAAAATATTTCCAGCTGCTTTCTAATGTCACTATCCAAATTCCAGGACAGTAATTGACTTACGATCACCGCCGTGGTTTTGGCCTACAATCAAAAAGGAATCTTATTCACATATATTTTTTTGTTGTTCGATACACCTTTTATTTTACGACTATTGTTATCTCATACGTCATATCCACCTGAAAATTACCTTCGTGCTGGCTTCATAGCAAGGCTGAACAATAATGAACATCCTACCCATATGAAGAACACACCAGAAACATTGAGTAGCAAGGAAGAGACCATTGTCACTACCATTGGCATCAATAATTAGAACATACGGGGTAATAATTAGATGAAGAAGACAAGTGAGGGTAACCACGAGCACAGGCACCCCAAAAGCAGTATTTATAAGTAGAACGGTATCGCATAGTGAGGAGTGTACAGTGATCAGTTGGGAAATAGTATCAGCGACGTTGCGATATTCTACAAATTTCAATAAATAACTAACACAATAATAATTATATTTTAAAAAAGATTTTATGCCAGATTCGTTACCACTTCCACTGATTCATACCATTTCCCACAATGAAATCGGCAATCTTAGACTTCCGTTGTGGTCGATCACCCCTAATTTCTGCCCTGATGAAAGCACCGAGCTGTCCATTCTCCCTAAAATCCCCTGTTATCAAATCAGTATACTGGAAATTCTTTTAATCTTAAGTACAAGACATTCGGCGAGCATTGCGATATCTTTTTGATAAATCACTAACGCACTACCCGCCATGTTATGTTTTTTCTTTATCTCTACATTGTCGCACCTAATGCAAAATTCTTCTTGAAGTTCTCAGTGATCTTTTCCGTCTTCAGTACATTCTTCAGAATCTGATTGAGTCGACCAAATCTTTCACCGATATTATATGTTAATAACGTGTACTGCGCCTCTATCATTATAACTATCACGTAGAGAAAGTATATGGGGATATAGTTCATGGGACCCTTGTCGCTTTTCTGGTTGCTAATCTTAACCCGGGTGCTCCACGAGTAGATATCCAAGGATGAAATTGACATCAAATATCCCAAACTGATAGTTATCAAGAAGATGGCGTATCTGCGAGTTTTCTTGGGGGACACTATACTCAATTTTTCATCTACCTTGATTAGGAAGGTAAATTCATTTTAGTACTAAGATTATATATTAACTCAATGTAACATATCTGACATTAAATACTGACCTCCACCAGGTTGTTTATGATATACTGAAGATGGGACCATCGAAAGGGAGAACCTAGAATAGAAACAGTTGCCAGAAACAAAACGGCCGAGACATCCCCACAAGTGACGACCACGGCCGTTGAGGATTTCATCCTGGTGCTGTTTTCCCATCCGTCGCGAAGATCTCGCCAGAGGCCAAATATTGCACAGCCCATTAAAAACACAAGAAGACAGATACTGTAAGGATATCAACTGTATAGATTAGAAAGATATATTATACGTTTTAGTATACCTAACCAGATGTCATACCTGTAGACTATGTCCCGAAAGTGAAGTCTACCCCAGTAGCGTCCAGGATTTTGCCGTACAAATCTCACCGGAAGCAGACCGCACACCTTGCTTAGATGATATGCCGGTATCAGGGATTGGTAGAGATCCGACTTGACAGTAGTGCTCATGACTTCTGTTTGTCTCTCAGACTCACTTTCTTTACCAATTCCTGCCTTGGTCTCTGCATAAGTTAACATCAATTTCTTCCTACTTCTTGACCTTTTAACTCATAGAAATATTTGCTATTGCCAATTCTCTTTGGCGAAAAGTAATCATTGGTTTTACATTCATTTCCGTTAATTTACCACATGTATTTACCATAAAAGTATTGGCAATGGCAAAATTCGCTAAAGTAGATCCATTCAATTTCGTTGTCACGAGTGTTAAACGTCAAGAACGTCAATTATGTTCATTTAAGATATACAATATTTCTGGTGAACTAGATCTATGCGCTGTAAGTGTAGCGATTGAATTTATTTTACCAGGAAGCCAATGATACCAATGATACTAAATATTACCAATATTATAATTACATCCTATACATAGTAATTAGTCTAAATTATGGTCTATTTCTCAGTATTCCAGGACTTACTCGCCTTGACCGTCGGATTAGAATGTCGGCGTTTATCCATGACCTTCAGATGATTTTTTAAGATTTTTTATTAACAGACGTATTCGCCACTACGTCCTCTTTAAACAGTACGTATGATGAAATTTATCCCTTTATTAATACAATGACACTATTTTCAAAAACTAGTATAACAGTTTCACCCTTTTAATTGAACTTTCTTTAATACAGGACAACAGTCAGGATTCGCAGATGGCCACTTAAATACTCTTCTATCGAATAGATACAATTCTCAGCGGTACATCGACTTTTATTTACTGCAGCTAGCCTACCCATTCGTACGTGTCAGATAGCAAACGGATAATCTTGTTAACGACTTTCCACTCCGAAGATGGTTATCCTTCGAAAACACAGTTGGCTACTGTAAACACATATGCATAGCTATACTTATTATAACAGAGCTTGTGTTAACTGCACTTTCATCGTTACGAATATAAACATCTAATAAAGTACTAATTATACTGGAGAATAATACAAAATATTGTTTACAGACATCACGCGAGATACTGCTACGTATTAAATTAGTATATTTATATAGTGAATAAGTATTAAGGGTTGGCTATTTTTTCTACATCTCCGATTATAATCGTCTGTTTTGGTGTCAAACGGTGACGTGACTAAGTAATTAGGTCAAGTTGTCTGTGTGTTTATTTAATTTATAGATTGTACAAGTAAGCATTAGCGTCAGGTTGGCGTTTTTCGTGACTGATAGGGGTAAACAGAGACTCTAGACCTGTCCGAGTTTTTAATATGTAATAGCAAGGGTGAAAAACACCTATAGTGAAACCTAAGGCAACTCTATGGATGCGACTGCCAAGTGTAATTTATGTTTAAACAAATGGAGAATTGCTGCAGTGTAAATAAAAATGGTGGTTATGCAACTTGGAAAATATAGAATTCACCGTGCTTGCATCTAATAAAGGGTTGTGATGTGCTATTCTAAAGTTTCAATTTGAAGGGTTTGAAGCATGTTTTATCTAAACTTTATATTATATTTTTATATATTGTTGCAATCTTGTTTTTGTAGTCTGTAGCTTTGTCTGCTCATATATACAGTGTTCATATAGACATTATAGCCCGTATTCAGAACTCGCTTTTAGTGCTGATAGCGCGCTTTTAAATTTTTTCTTAGTGACTTTTAACTACAAGCGACTCTGTTAGTGAGCTTAAGAGCGTGTTGTGAATACGGGCTTTTTTTGAGTGCATGCATGCGTCCACTTGCTCTATACATTATGAATGCTAGTCATATGACGAATGGCGAAAGGTATTGCTGTTTTCTTTTACTGTGATTATTGTTATTATTGCACTAGTATTATTTCCCTTTTATTTTTATTTTATTTTGATTTCTCTGACGACACTGTTGTCTTTAGAAAAAGAAGCAGGAGATTTTTATTTATCAAAATTGATTGGTTACTGGAAAACATGTAAGAAGTCTTTTTACTGTCAAAAGTACTCACTGCTCGTGACGAATATGGCCAAGGAGTTCATGCGCGTGGCTCACCACCTAATCGAATAATATTCACAGATGCTCAAGCAGTTGTAGCCAGAACGGGGAAACGCGTCAAAGAATTTTATTTATATTATAACTGGCTTCTAGGGGTAGTGGAATATTATAGTACGGTATATTCCCATTTGATATATAAGTATATACCCAAGCTCGATCACACTTCTTATACTTTATTGTTACATGGTCTTATGGGTGAAGAAAAGAACCAACGATGCTGATATGGTTGTGTAAATATTGATGACACACATTGTGCAAGGCAGTAGTTTGTCAAATATATTGGCAGTATTAATAATGTAAGAAATTCCAAAATACACAATTTATTTACGCATAACTGTTATGAAAACTTTAAGCTGGGGAAACCTTATCATGGTTTCTAAAGAAAATATTCATTTTTATTCAAAATCGTATTGTAATTGATGTGTAAATAGGATATTTGGTTCTTTATCACCATCAATTTATCATAGGTAGATATACGTGCGTATACGCTATTAATGTTGATACTATTATCAACAGTAGATTCATAATCATAGTGCTATCTTAATAATTAAATATTTTCCTTGTTATCCGATCGGGGTTTTGAGGATATGCATATCATATAGCAAGGACTATACATGCGAGATGTGTTTGATTTGACAATTTCAAAGGATTTCACAGGAATTTCTTTCAATAAAATTTATTATTATTTTGAATAGGTTTTTCTTTTTTTTCTATTCATATTTATATGTATCGATCTTCTGCTACTCGTTATATACGGTGATCGTACAGTTAACTAAATTATTGATAAGAGGATACGAATCATTAATGTCAATTAAACAGTTAGTGTTTTTACGTTTGAAAAATGTAACACTTTATAGTTTAAAAAAGTTGTTCGTTGGTTTTTGTTCAAAACTTTTCCCTCCGCATTAATTTTACCTAGAAAATAGAAATTCCCTATAGCACAGGGTAGTCGGTAAAAAGAATTTCGATTTACATTATTGCGCTATGAAAATATGAAAATTTATTGATTTGAAAAAATTATAATTAATGCGATTGAGCACAAGACGCATAGGAAGGGGAAAGTTTAAAGTAAAAAGTCTATTGAGGCGTCGCGGTATTAGGCGAGCACGAGTTAACCTAGGAAGATGCTAGTTGACTGTTACGGATTTTATTCAACATTTTTGATGCGTGTACTTGGATTTTTTGGAAAATTTACTCGAAAGACTTTTTGACCCGTACAACTTTAATACGATTCAAAGTGAATATTTGTTGCGGCCTGTGCATAATACTGATATAAAAACGCACCACATATCCTGTTTGTTTTGACGCACAAAAGACTATAACCTAACAATGCGAATCTTTAAACATCATTTTCAAACACGTTAAGATTTTTCGCGTATTTGTTTTTGAAAATGGAACGAAACGACGAAGAGTGGTCGGTTGAGTGCTCTGATGAAGAAAAATATGAAGTAGATTCAAAGGTAATTGATTTCTGCCATATTGGCGTACATATTTCAATATAGTTCAATATTGTCTCATTCTTTTCTTAATTATCCAGCACAAATTATCAATATTGAAATTCTTATATGTAAATATAATGTTCTATATGTTATTGCGAGTTTGGAGTATTTTTCTATATTTTTTGAGCCATTCCTTGGTCACTTATATTTTGCACAATTAATGTTGTTATAGAATGGGTGGATGCTTAAACCCGATGACATAGTAGCACTTATCGAAGGTCTGGAGGCAAATGGTAGAATTTTGGAGCTCGAGTGGAAATGTCCTGGCAGACGTGGACCTTCTCCTGTGCCATCGAACAATCACCAGCAAGATCATAGCATGCAAGAATACAAGTGGGTATTTAAATTAAAAAAGTATTATTATAAAGTGTACACAGTGCGTTATAATATCCAATTTTTTAAGGCTTGAAGAGAAATCGGATTTTGACTTTATGGATGAGATGTCATCACCAAGGTTGCCAGTACGTAGAGTAGGTGAAAGTACACCAAAAGGCAGTGCGAAAAAGAAAACAGCAAGTTTTAATGGAGTATTGTCTACGATGTTACGCCATCGCCGACTGGAGCAGCAAGAAATAAATGCCAGTCCAAAGAAAAGCGAAGCCGATTCACCAGGTCCTAAGCCACAGCCCACCTAATTCGCTCTTATGGGACATTAATTGTCAAAGATAGTTTCAAAATTTGGGAATAATTCAGATATCTCTAATTTTCCTTGTGGCTGAGATATCATCTTGTGTCAGTTGATCCTTGTTGATGCGTCGAAAGAGATGAAAAACTAGGCAGAAACAAGATAGGATTGTGCAAATTGTAGATAAATCGCATCAACTAGAATATCAATGTCGGAGCATTTTTCATATCGTCTATTCCCGAGATTAACGCTACCTGATGAAAGGTATTGCTCTTTTATCCTCTGTGAGGATACAAATTGATAAATAATCGATCGATTAAATTATGGTTTCCAATCTAATTGAATAGTATCATCAACCTCTTCCTTTAATCGATCAATTAATTACATAATTACATATATATATCAAGCTATAAGCAACATATTGTACAAAGGATTTTAAACACAAAAATATAGATACGCATTTATACTACTGTATAAATCAAAATACCTTAAATTGCGTGATGAATTATAATAACATCTAATCCACCAAAGTAAATCCAATCTTTATTAAAGCTTGGCATTTATAAATCAAAGATTTCATCAACTTTCTATAAAATCCTCAATCACACATAGAATCACCATCACCTCCCTTAAGAGTTTCAGCCCACGCAGGGAACTCATCGAGATCATAAATAAGTTTTCCATAGGTTATAAATAACACAATAATAACAAGAAAGGTGTACACCACAGGGATACAACCACCAAGAATTAAACTTTTGGTACTAATATTTGCAGCAGCACTAACAATTGCATTAGGTGGTGTAGAAACCGGTAATCTAAATCCATAAGAACAAGACAGTGTAACTGGAATCATGAAATACATAGGATGAATCTTAATAGCGACACTCTGTAAATAATAAAAAAACAAATTAATATTAAATGATAAGTCATTTATTAAAAACTTTGTACTTACCATTTGTGCAACGACTGGTAAAATAATATTAGCGACCCCTGCGTTAGACGTAAATTCTGTCATTGTATTGGCAACAATACAAACGATACACAGTATCAACAATGGTGGCAAATTCTCCAATGGCTCCAAGGAATCTCCTATTCGTTTTGACAAGCAGGACGCTTTACTCCCTTGGGAAATAGCGAAGCCACCGCCCAATAGGAACATCAGACCCCAAGGCATCTTGTTCTGAATTATTTTCCAGTTGATAAGACCTTCACTAGATTTGACTAGTCCCTCGCTAGCTAAAAAGCAATGAATCTTGCTAATATCACATATTGGACCTTGTTACGTTATTCTTACGATTCGGATTACACGCATATATACACGTGGGTTTCTTGGGTATGATGAACATCAAAATAGCGATAAGCAGAACAGGCAATGAATCCTTGATTTCCCTATTAAATAAAACTTATAATTCATTAATAAATTCAACCTGTTTTTCTTCTAGAATTTTTCTCTCACGTATCCGTGATGACTTCTGACCATCCACGTATAAAGCTTGGTTTTCTGAACAGCCATAAGATAATGCAAATAACAAAGAGTGTAGCAACGGATGCTTCATGAAACGTAATTTTACCTAGAGCCTTATATTTCTCTTCTATTACCTGATAAATATTTTTTTTTTAAATTTAAACCATATTCATTCTACTCTCTATATTGCTTTACTTGATTCGCTATCTTTTCTCCTTCTTTTCCAATCGCAGCAGATTTAGCATCATCACTGTTAGGTCTAAACATACCAAGATACATTATCTGAAGATATAACCAAGTAAGGAAAGTGTTTACAATCATCTGCGGAAATGAACACGCTAACCAAGGGGTGAAATTAACCCCTTGGCTCTCTGGAAAAGTGCTTTCAAATATTCCCTTGAAGGCAAGATTGGTACCACTACCAACAATAGTACCGGTACCCCCAATTGAAGAGCAGTAAGCCGCACTCAGGTAATAAGCCATTGTAATTTTTGTAGGTCTTCTTTCTCTAAAAAGGATCAACAGAAGAAAATATATTCAACATGCCTTCTACAGATTAATTTTAAAAGCAAAGAGCTCACGGTGTCTTCTCAGGGTTTTCAGGATCTGGTATCTCATTGAACATTTTACCAAGTCCTTCCTAAAAGAAGATAAGATTCTAAATTATATGATTTTTTTCCTAAAACGACGCAGACCTTTTCCAATTCGTAAAGAATCGCGTGGACAATAGGAATCATCATGGCGGTTGCTGCTGTGTTTGAAATCCACATTGATATGAACATGGTTACTGCACAGAGGCCACCGAGCAATTTGCTATGACTGCATCCGACGATTTTCATTACTCCAAGTGCAATTCTCATGTGCAAGTTACAGTGCTCGATAGCGATCGCCATTATCAAACCACCGATAAACACCATAATGGTATCGTTCATGTAACAGTCACAGGTTTTACTGGTACTCATTATACCAAATAACGGAAACAAGATTAGAGGAATGAGCGATGTGATTGGTATTGGTAGACACTCCGTTACCCAATAGACGGCCATTATTATTATTACAAAACTGCATCTTGATTCCTAAAAAAAAATTATAATCAATTAAACTCCTTGTTAATGGATTCGCAATCAGATTGACTACGTAATACGTACCGGTCGATTGAACGTTACTAGCAGTGGTAACAGAGTGATTGGTGTAACGATCAAAATGATCGTTTTCCAATAACATCGAAGAAAAATCTTTGTTCGCTCAAAAATTGTTAATGTCGGTGGAACATTTGTTCTAAACAAAAACATCGAATTAGGTTAGATTAGGTAACATTTAAATTATTATTTTAACATAATTTTCTAGAAACCCAACTCTTCTTCTTGTAGATCTTTATTGATTTCTCCATCATTTTCCTCCGTCATACTTTAAATTATACGTGTTAAACTTTCAAACTAGCAAACCTAAATTGCGAGCGTGATAAATAAACGATGTTTATTATGAATATATCTGAATCATCCCTCATCATGTTGAGATCAATCTCAGAGCTACAGGTGGTAAGATCAATATCTATATTATCACTTTTCTTTCGTGAAATCATCGTACACCGCATCACCGGAAGCGAGCCATCCGTCATTCAACCCTAATTCCCAAGTGTCTGAAGGGATAAATCCGACGCAAGGGTAGGTAATGAAGTGGAAGGATATATTTTTAGCATGACTCACGGGAAATAAAGTTGATGCTCCTTCAGGTTGACGGAAAGGAATGTAAGGGGATGTTAAATATAAGGGGTGATTCAGTGAGTGATAAAAAAAAGAAGGGTGTATTGAAAACTGGCTAGAAGGGATAGATACGTGATAGTGCATACACAGAGAAGCGTTGCTGTAGGTGGATTCGAAGGGTGGCAGGTAGATATAGATATCAGGTATGTATGCGTCTGTATAAATACAAGCCATATATATACCTGTAGAGGTAGATAGGGTGAAACGTGCGCAGAAATCGACTGAACGAAAAAGAGAGGGCTGAGTGAGACTAGGAAGGGTAGTGTTCGAAGACCTCGCGCGTTCCTGGGTTTAGTCTGCATTGCGCATTCACGAGAGAGACGCATCGTGACGACGCCGAGCGCCGCGACGCCTGTCACCAGCCAAGATCGTCGCGACGCTGGCAACATAAAGGCACCAACGGCAAACGATTATTCTCACTGCTGCTTCTACTTGGACTTTTTTTAACTCGTCCGTATACTAGTGAGCTTCGAGAAGCTTCTTATCTTACTTCAGGGCTGCCAAAGGCAAGTGACGAAACTTTCTTGCTTTTCACAACACAACTTGGAAAAACTTTGACAAAGCCAAATAAAGAGGCCCTCGAGAACGATATGAGACTTTCTCCATTTTTTGACTTGGTTATCTGAACTTTATTCTTTATCTATGGTTCTACCTGCTCGACAGACTTTTCTTTTGAACTTAATCAGTTTTTTGAAATATTTTATCTGTACATGTTTTCTTTATGACATTTTGTGATTTGTTTGGAGAATTGTTTTTTAGGGGTATTAGGGTCAAACTTTCAGACCAAGATCGTGATGATAGTCGGATCCGGTTTCATTGAAGGGGTGAAATTTCAGTAGGGTCCAATAGAGTCAATAGGATTTCTTGTAATTGTTTTACGGTTGGCAACCAACCTTAATGGTATCGCGTTACATAATAAGCTTTGCCAACTCGGAAATTCCCTATTTTTCAATTAAATCCACTATGAAATATGTGGAACATTTTAATCCCCTCGAATTTATATTATGAATACAAAACGGTATATATCCATCAAAAATACGATGAACCAATCATGAGTCGCCAAATTTCTCAGACGTCGAATCACGTCAAAGCTACTTTTGGAACCCCAGGATGAGATTAATATCGACACCAGATTTCCGGTACAGATAGATGTCGATCAAGATAAATGAATTTCCAATAAAGGCGTATCACAATAGCATCCTTATATATACCAATCGAGAGAAATTTTAGAAATAAAATGAGATATAAATTCTCAAAAGTACCAAGCCAACCTAAAGAATTTCTTTTATATTAAAAAAGCTTCGATAGAAAAACAAAGAAAGTAGAAGTATCCAGGTGCATTGTATATAGACAATAAACCAAGTACATAGGCGGTGTACATAGTTACTGGAGTATACATATATATATAGTCAACTCGGGGGACGACAGGCGCCACGATATCGATCCCACGCAATATCACGCGCGCTCGTGTTCGCCGTCCAGACGCCGGGCGTCCCTCGTGTTCCAGTTGGTCCGATCTACCGGTACAATTTATCATACATCATGCATCGTCTATGACGAACATATAGATGATATCAGATAACAAATTTTTCAATATAAAATTCTAATACGATATGACTATCAGTACCATGTAAGTAAATCACTGATAGACCATTAGCAAAATATATTTTATCAGCATCGATCTATACTTATTACACAGATTTAATAGTCAGAATAAAAAATGCAATATTTTCTATGACTCTTGTTACGGGTTGTTTTTGAAGGATCATTAATCATGAATCAGATTGGTTTATAGGCATGCATTATAAGATAGTATGATGAACTTGTATACCTAGTTATATGTAGCAGATAGTATGTGGGTATATTAATAGGAAGTATTACCCGATGGATAGTTTGATTAATGATAGTCAATCTTGGATCCTCAGGAGAATGTGGGGCAGAGCAAACATGGCCGCTGTGATCCTGCTCTTGGGATGGGTCTGCGTATTCGCCCGTGGAGAAGGTAATTCCCCAGTAAGCTGGAAAGTTTCCAGGAAACGGAGGTGGTGAACGGTGCCAGAAGTAACAGGGTTTGACCCTTGCAGCGAGCAATGCGGAAACGTCATTGGCGGATGTTGAGGCCGAGGCCATTTTGGAGAAGGCCACGACCTGGTTATGGAGTCAGAGGGACAAGGACGCTGGTTGGGGTAACGATACTCATCGGGTTCTCCTAGCACTACGTCTGGGTAATCTCACCCGGGATGACAACATCCCGCCGGCACCGGTCCTGGAGCTACAGCTGAGCGCCAAGCAAATGGAGCTGGAAATCGTTTTGTTACTCTGGAGGTAATAAAGCGAATATTAAATGTCAATTAAAAAAGGATGATTCATAAAAATAATTGGAAGGAATCCAAATAGCATTTCCTGGTTATCTTTTTAGACATAGGGAGGTTGGATTTTCTCCGGTACGTCTTGCCCGGTACACCTTGGCCTTGAACGCACTGTGCATGGATCCAAGACAGTTTCATGGGCATGATCTAATTGGTACACTGCAGCATCACGAACCGCCAACTGATTATGAATTTGCCGTAGCTACGCTGGCAGCCTGCAGTGCTCAGGCTCACGTGAGGAAACGGCAGATTCGTCGACTCCTGGATATCGCAAACGCGGCTCAGGATCATAACGTTGGTAAGTGACTGAATGAATGCTTTGTATGGGTACAAATAATAAGATTCTAACTAAAAAATATTTCAGATACGGTTGCCATGGTGATCTTAGCTCTACGTTGTATCGTCCAGGATCACAGGCACCGCAACCTCCATCATTTTGTTCGCAAACCATCGATCGGCTTGGCCCATCAGCAACGTCTGGATGGTAGCTTTGGTGATTTGCATACCACTGCCTTGGCTATGCAGGCTTTGGAGGAGGTGGAGAATGAGCCTGCAAATAACTGGAACAGGTCGGCTGCCTTAGCGTGGTTGTCTAGTAGACAACGTCAGGATGGGTCGTTCGATGGGGATGTGCGCGCCACTGCCGAGGCTGTTCTTGGAGTAGCTCCACGTGGATTGGCCACTATTAGAGCACTGGATTGCGGTCAGGGTCTTACTGACAGCTCGCCACCACGTTTGACAACTAGCAATGGTAACTGTTATTAATAATTTAATTGAATTGCATGATGATAACTAATTGGTATGAAAAATAAAAATTATTTGTAATTTTAATGATTTAGATATTACAGCACCTGAGAATCATAGCGAAGTCTTAATAGCATTGACGTCGGGCAGCAATACTAGTGCTCTTATTACGGAACCTGCTGGTACTTCCACGCCTGTCCTTGTCAATGTCACTTATACACTTTGGGTTGGCAGCAATGTCAATGAGACTTACAGCTTGACACTGACAGCGCCTAAAAATGAAACCTTTTACGGTGTGATGGTGATGGCCGCGGAAATGTCAACTCACTTTGAATTTGCTGCCTCAGAATGGCCTAACGGTCACTATGTTCACACCCTTGCTGGATACAAGGAAGAACCCTTATCTTATCACTATTGGTTATTATATAGACTGCCCTCACCACCGGAACCAGCTTCACCACCTGGTAATCAGCTGGTAGCACCAGGAGGTAGGCAAAATGATTTTTTTATTAATCATTTTTTCTCATTGTTCTAATACACGTGGGTATAATAATCTGTTCTTCTTAGGGGTTGATGATCTTCAAATTAGCGAGGGTGAACACTATCTCTTCTGGTACAAGAAACTGTGAAGGGTGAGGGATTCATTGTAATACAGGGATGATCGCTCCTGATGATCTAGAAGACGGATAATCTAGATCCAAAAAAAATACGCTCGCCGATTCCGAGCTGGATATCAAGATAATACATTGTTTGTTACGTAAGGTACGAAGCATAACATTTTGTATGAAACTGCAATGCACAACCATATTGTACTTATTATTGTATTAATTAACATTTAATAAATGCGATACATACTACGAGTGATAATGACGTTCGCATCGGAATTTCGATAATGCGTTTTGTGTCTTTTTTTCATCCCTTTCAGAAAAGGTCAGGGTAGATAACAAAAATGACTATCATAATAACAAAAAACGTCATATGCCAACCATGTTGCATAACAACAGCATACTTTATATGATTCTCCTGTTTTGCTGGCAAATGCTAGGATATTTGGCGAGCAGCCGTTTTTGACTATCTTGGTAGTTATCATAGGTGTAACAAATATACAATACCGTTTATTGAGATTAAATAGATGAAGCATCTTATCAGGTCGAGTGTTACGGCAAACAGGGTGAAACTGAACGTTACAAATGCTCCAAAAAATAGTACCGACTAAATCTTACAGTTTCTTACAGTTGAGCGGTTACCGCTAACTGAGAAGTGACTGACATAATCGATCTGCGTTAATGAAATAATAGCTTTTTTAATTCATAGATGGCAGCATCCTCGACGATGGTGCAGTCTGTCAGATTCACACAGCAAAGGACACACCGAACAGCCTAGTCTCTATTTCCATCAACGTCAATATCCAATACACCCCAGTCAATATCAGCACACGGTAGCACACCACCCTTAGGTAATGTGTAGAAATTTGAGATCTCTCATTTAGTTGATCCACCCCCTCGGAGATGGCGTTAGAGGGTCAAATTCTAGATTCGTTTATTTATTGAAGTACACAGAGTTACACCAAAGCGATTGTTAGCGATTTCAAAAAATATTTCGTCACGGCGTCGATAAGTATATTCAGAGAATCATTTGTTTCGCCAAAGTTTTTTTATCCACCCTTTAGTCTTCCGCTTAGTAACAAATCCATATGCCTTTCTTAAAAAACTCATGTTACGTCTTCTCGAAATTATTCAAATCGAAGCACACTTCTAAAAAAATCCACAGCTCTCGCACTCCGCCTAACCAACGAAGAATATTAAGACGTACGGTACAAGATTTTAAATCGAGATATAGGAAATTTGCGAAATATATTTTATTAATATAACCTAATACGATGCAAATTTCAGATTGTGGAAGATACACTCGTAGATATAGCATAGTATATACGCTATATACGTAGAGGATCGTAGATGAAGTAGATGATGATTACGATGAAGATGTTCATAAAATGATGAAATGATGTAATATGATAATATGATATTAGTATGATTATGATGATGATAACGATCTCGTACCGTAACAACGCCAGCGCCAATGACATCGCCAGCGCCAACGGTAGCGCCAACGAGTGAAGCCTACGTCAAAGCCACCCGAGCATGTTCACTGTAATTTACGGATCTTCGGAAACTATTTGAGGCCTCGAGGATGAGGCTTTCAAGAAGAATTATGGGAAGATCCACAACAGTGGCGCCACCACAAGAGGAGAATTTACGGATCCTCAGAAACTATTTTGCTTTAAGTCGGCCTCTTACGTAGTACACCTACTTGAAATTAACCGTCTGTGCTACACGAGCAGTCACTACTTAATAATTGGCCGACACCTCTGGTATTTCCAGCCGATTCATTTCAGCCAAGTCATTCGGGTCGATCGTTGTACGATGGTTGGATCACTGTTCAAAGGTGGTTCAGAGCGACTTGAGCCTAGCCACATATGTATATGAACGTTCGTTGAGGGAGATCAGCGACTGTGGAGTTAACTCGATTCGATCTGGAACACGTCGGGTCGCCGACAAAGGAGGACGTGCCGGGGGCCCCTTAAACTATTTCAGAAAGCTACGTTGAACGTATCGTTTCTACTGGGTGTTTCAAAATTTGCCTATGATTTTTTATATAAGTTGATTTCAGTTAAATACTAATCGATGTTACTCTCGAGGAAGTCAATGCTCTTCAGCAGCTCTTTCGATGAACGGTAGAAAATCAGGTCACTGTTCCCATGATTCACTTCCATGTTCATTATCTGAACGCAACGGATGTCTGTTACGTTTTTCATGTACTTAAAAAAAGTTTGACTTTGCTTATTTTTGAATTCCTTAGATGATTTTTTTATCAAACCTTCGCCATCTTTGTGTTTGTCTTCCATGTCTGTTTTGGATGAAGTTAAAGGTTTCTTTCTTAATTGCAGTTTCTCTTCTATGCTTTTACTTTCATCAATGGATAAATTCTCCACTTCATTAATGTCATGCGCAGTGGAGGAAGTGCCTTCTATGTCTTGATTTACATTTTCATGAATTTCTGTGGATGAGGTGAATTATATCTTTTTTTTTCTATACACGCATTTGTACACCCTGTATATAGAGACGGGATGCTAGAAATCTTTGAGATATAACCTGTTTCTAATTCTGCTGATATTTCTTCTGGTTCTGCAGGCTGAGCTGGTTCGGCGGCACCTGCCACATCCGGTACCGGTTCTGCAGGATTCTCTTCCGGTGTGTTCGACTCCATTGTAAGTTATCTTATCTAAATTAGCAGTGCGATTGATCCTGTAATAACGGTAAGGTTAGCAGGTGAAATTTTTTAAAAATTTTGAAAACTGTTTTGTTTATTTCAAAATTATAGAATTTTAAAAAAATTTATAGTGCGGATGGCAGAGTGCGGAATAAATGCGCGGAAATATCGACGCGGCGTTGCTGGACTCGACGCTTTATTTATGAAGTTTATCATAACCGTTCTCAATTCTCGGATTCCTCCGGGGATTGAACTTGGCGAGGTAGACGGAATAAATATGAAAAGATATCAAAATGCTAGAAGGGCGACCATGTCCTCGAAGGAATAAAATATCTGTTGCCGTGAAGATATTCACAAGATGCTTTAAAATCGAATTTACGGAACTTGAATGACCTACGATTTTCAATGAGGTATTTTTTAATTTTACTTAAACTATATAATCTTCACCAGTACTGAGTTATTTCACTGATTAATGAATTTGGACCAATAAGAGATTCGAGGAAAACATGAAAAATTATTTTGATACAGGGATATAATGAAAAACAGTAAATACCTTGTTTAAAAATTCTTAATTTTGAATGTAGACATTTTTTTGTAATTTGGTACGTCAAATTTAACGCATGAAGATTGAAATAAAATTTGTATAGGTTGTATGCCTGACTTCATTTGTAACCAAAATCAAATTGAAGATCACTTGAAAACTTGCAGACTAATAAATAATTTTGAATTTAATTCAATTGGTTTAGTATAATTAAACGTCTTGAATAACAGACACTGTCGTAAAGTGATATATTATTTCCCGCAATCGTGTCAACCAACTCATGTAGGATGTTGAAATGCTAAAGTAGAAACAAAGGCAATGTTTTTGAAAATATGGAACAGTTGCGTAAGCGATAGTGCATTGTGTTCGAACGTATATAAAACTGATGAACGATGTCAGAACGATGGTCAGTTTACGTTGGTAACTCCTAAGGATGTCTACAAAAATAGGAATAACGGGTGAGACTGAAATTGATAATTTTAAATTTTCGTTCAAATAGTTAGTAGCGTTTATTAATCCTGTCTTTCTGAACTATTGCAGAAGCAACGCTGTGTCTGCTGGTATTGTTGCTGTTTCAGAATTTCACAAAATCTGCCATCTGGCACAGTAGATTGAGTAAAATTAAACCAGCCCAATATTCGGAGAATCAATGGGACATAAAATATTTACAAAAATTACGAAACAAGCGGCAAGTGCAGAACGAAAATACAGAAATGGAATATGATTTTGAGGTGAGTGAGGAAGGTCCAGAACCACCGAAAAATATTCAAGAAATTTTGACCAGGAAGTCATCCAAGAATCAGAAATACCCTCAGGATACGCTGTCAAAACTATTTCCAAAAACTACAAACGTGTCAAGGCAGAATACAGAATTGAAAAATTTCCAGAACCTTAGTAATTCCAAAAAAATCAATAATCTTCAAGACTATGATTCTTATCCAGAACAATTCTTGCAAAAGATTTTCAAAGATGCTACGAATATGAAAAACGACCGTGAGGGCAACTATAAGGATGTTCAAGTAAATCCTGAAAAGTTCCTTTGGGATAAGAATAAGAGTGTGACCCCGATTATAGAAAGTGTGGATAAAATTGCGAGAAACACAACGCTATTAAAGTTCGCAGGGTCGCAAAACAAGTCTAGCTCGGTTGACGAGGAAACTTTTAATAAAACGTTAGCCGGGTTTTCGTCTACATCGTCATCTGGGAATCGCGTAGAACTGGAGAAGCAGGACGATTCGGAGAAGATTCAATATCTAGAAACGCATGACGTGCACGCTCCTGATGGAATCACTGAAATTCATCTAGTAAATTCGCTCAGGGCGAAAGGTCTTTCTGTAAAGCTTCAGGCATATTTAAACAATAGTCTAACAAAACGCCACGCTTGGATGAAGAATATAGAGAAGCGGCTAAGCATCCTGGAGAATGACTTCCGTCACATCTTTAGGTGTCGTGACAAAATGGGTTCTTTGAAAAATCAGCAGGAATCTCGGAAAAGGACTGGCAAAGTGTCTAAAACTTGTAGGAGCGTGAAATGCTATCTGGGAACAAGTAGAAGCAATCCAGTAAGACCTGGTAGAGAAGCTCAAAAGGTTCCTGGAGAATCGTGGAGGTTGGGAAAACAAGATCCCGGAGAAGTGGAGGAACTCGATGGTCACTTTACTTCGGCCAGCCAAGTCAAGTTCTCTGAACTTCCTACGAATTCCACTGAGATCTCTAGGTACCATGAAGTATCCAGTAAGGACGACTGCTGGAACAATCGAGCTGGACGTCCTGCAGCTTCGAGCACTGCCCAGGATTACAGAACGATGAGAGAACTTAGCGAAGGAAGAGAGCATGTCATAAGCTCAAAGAATTCTCGTGGGTATCAAAGTAAAATGGCAGGAAAGGGTAGAAGAAACACTAACAAACGTAACAATGTCAAGGAGTTACCTGGGTACGTGACTCGGGATCCTGAAGAGGATGACTACTCTCACATCGGTAGAAGAAGGATTCTGGCTAGAGTTGGACAGGGCTCTGATAAGCATCCTAGAGAACTTCCGGCTGAGGAGAAACGCACTAGAGGTCAGATTGATCGAACCGAGTCTTGGCCAAAATACATTACTAAACTAAGAACGTTGGCTCTACCAGAAAGTTTATTCACCAATCAAAGAAGCTTTTCGAAAAGATTTCAAGTTCCCATTAGAGAACCTAGAATAAATTATGTTTTAGATTCTCCAGTTCATAAAAATATTCAACGTTCAATCTATAACAGAGATGATAATAAAAGTCAAAAAAGAATTACTCGTCAGAGAAGTCATTCTAGAGACACTGAAAATGATTCAAAAATTATGGAAACTCAAATTCCAAAACCAAGTGGAGGTTTGAATCTTGGAAGATTCTATAGTAATTCATCTAAGAAACCATTGGGCAGCACAGGCTATACTGTTACAGGAAGAAACGCATCCAGCAATTCTTCCCAAATTCCTAGAGGAAGATCAACAATGGCGACTAATTCCAAAATTCATGAATCCATTGTTCCTGGTTCATATAGTGAACTAAATGGGCCTGCAGCAGACTGGAGATGGACACTCAGGGAGAATACACCATCCTGGAGAATGTTTGTCGCTGGACAAGACTCAAAGTCCGTGATTACTCAACCATCCACTGGAAGTCTGATGGCGCCACTAGTTGAGAATGATCAGGAATCCCAGACACAGGAAAGTCGAGTCCAGGAGTCTTGGAATCCTATTCTACCAGGACCTCTGGATTATTACGCACAAGGTCAGCGAGATCCGAACGAGTTCTATAACTCTTTTTCATCCTGGGAAAATCAGTCAAGATCTGCTCCTGATTTCACGCTAAATGGACCAGTGACAATCGCCCAGGATAACGCTGTTCCCACCATCCTTCGTGGGGGACTGAACGTATATAATGATTATCCGTCTTACAGGATCAGATATCCAGAGAACCTTCGTGGAATATATATCCAGGATATTCTTCATCAACGACTAGAACCACCTGGTGAAAATCCTTTGCGGATTTCTTACAAAGTTCCTCAGGAAGATATCCTTAAAACTTTTTTAAAAAATGCAGACACCAACCAGCGTATCAATTTCATTTTAGAAGACCATGACCAGGAAGAATTTTCCAACGGGAATAATTTACAGGACCAAAATCCTCTTTCGAAAACGGCATCTGTATCTGTAAAAGATGAAGAGTATTTAGAAAATTTTAATTCGGACCTACATGCAGAGTCAGAAAATTCTATTATTCGAAATTCACCCAAAATCATACTGGGGTACTCTGTTCCAGGATCATACCAGGATCAGAATAAAAAAAAATACCTTTCAAGATCAAAAAGGTCAGTTCAAATGGTCGATTATCTAAGAGCGGCTCAAGAATATCAAGAGAAACTTCACGAAGTTCAAAATGCAGCCTTGAGAACCTGGTTATCAACTCAGAATGAATTCGGTGACAAAAATATCTCAAATATTAAACTTTTTAGTAGTGTAACGTCACCGAGTAAAGAAAAAAATGAGGGATCATTAAGGACATTATCGACTGAACATAACGAATCAAATCCAAAAGTGAACGAAATACTTTACCGTTTGCTACACGGTCAGCCAATTCCTCAAGAAAGTTTAAGAACTGATTATGCAATGATTAATGACAATCCTAACTACGCCATAATAAAAACAAGAAATTCAAATATTCGAATCGAACCAGTCAACGAATCGAATGAAGAATCGAATACTAATAAATTTAAGGAAAATACACTGAATATAAGTGGAACAGAATTACGTACAGCATTAATGTTGACAACATTAGACGAAGATTTTGAACACATGTATGAGAGTATCGAATCCGAAGATGGCGACATTGATTACGCAGATCCAAATGCGACAATTAATCGTTTCGAAGATATAGAATATATAGACGGATCGAACGTTGACGTAGTGACTGTAAAACCATCATGGTCTGACTTTATGTTAATTGGTACAAGAGACAGAACAATTAACGATGATAATAAAGAAACAGATTTAAAAATCAATAACGGCGCGAATGAATAGACCGGTTGGTCCATTAAATTCAAATAAAAAATGGATATGAGATGCTCCAAGTATTTAGACGAGCTAACAGATTCATATTACCGTAAAATACTGATTTTTTAATATAATTGAGAAAGATACCAATGACAATGACAAAAGAAATAAAATGTGGAAATAAAAATGAGTCGAGAGGCGGCAGAAATAGTAACAACTGGCCGCCATGTTTGATTCTGTAAGACCCTCGGCAGTTACCGAGCAGGAACGAAACGAGTGGGAAGCTAATGGCAACTTCAGTGAGGAGGACGTCGTATAACGAGATTTTAAAAAGCGTCACAAATCACACTGCGAATGTTCACATTGACGCAAAGGATCGACCACTGTGGAGAAGCCAAAGGAGGCACATCTGGCGATAAAAATATCCGTGAGTACGTACCTAACCCCTAACCTAACCTAACCTAACTTAATCTAACCCCGAGGCTCCTACGAAAGTAACGAGTATAAAATTAAATTGCAATGAGACCTTACGCCTTGGCTGACAATTAAATCTGATAAGGACGTCCCGTAATATAATGCTCGTAAACCTTCGGTTATCTTCGGCTGATATCGGTATACGGTCGTCCCGCTTGACAAGTATTGCGAAAATTGTATTACAACGCTATCATGGACAACACGCTGTTATACGTACGTGAAGGAAATTAAATTATTAAGATATGGCGTATATTAATTATAATTAAATATGAAATTAATTAAATACCTCCTACTTTTATACTTTACAATTATCTGTGAAAATATTGAATAACGTACAAAAGCCTGTATATAAATTTTTGCGAGAGGTATGCAAAAAGGAGTTTAAAAAATATTTTAAAAAAATGAGTGTACAAACGTATGGAAAAGAAGAAACATTACATGTGTGTATAATAATTCGAAAAACATATGATTCGAAAGGATATGGATAGAAAAGAAATAATTGTTTGTCTCGTTGGTTATGCGAGGATCGTGCGATAGAGACGTGGCGACGTTGTTGGCGTCGGGAGTTTCAACGCTTGTGTGTTTCGCTTGGCTGAGAGGGGGAAAAAAAATAAAAACGCAAAAGTTTGCCGCGAGTCGATGTAACAGGTGGTTAACTGCTATAAAGCGGCACCGGGCTGAAAGGGCGCCGGATGGAGACTTCGCTTGGCGAAATCTGGGCCGCGTAGGTACCCGTAGATGGTTATATACCCAGCGTCGCGACGCTGTCAAATAGTATTTCGTATATTGTACGTTTACGTAAACGATTTTGAATTGACGTGTAATATGGATCACGATAAGAATAACGGTCTGACGATATTTAATAAAAATAAAAATTTAAGTATACAAATCTATGTATATTTTATCTAGCTTATAATTAACTAGGACGAATAATAAAAACGATGGATTTTGAGTGACCGTGGAAAAGAAATAAATTTGTAGTTTATTTGAAAAAAGCACCTATCAATCCTAAATATTATAATCCTTATGCCGGATCCTCAAAGCAGCGAATATCGATCCTGTGGAACTTTCAGCGACAATTTCGTTAAGACGGCAGCTGTGCTATTATCGACGTCAGACCGTAGCAGTGGCGTCTGGTGTATTTAAGTTATTATATATTTCAGGTGCAGAATTCTCACCGATGCGAAAACGTGATTATTAGGTCAGAACGAAAAGGCCCAAGGGTTCTCTTTGGGATTCAGAGTAACCTTCTACCGGAGTCTGGAATCTCACGGCATTCTGGAAAAGGCGTCGATTAGTCTGCTAGGTCAGACTTATTAAGGTGTTCGATAATAAGTATACTTCATAAAATCCTTGAAACGTTCGTGAAGGTATGAAACGTACAGACATGAAGAGAAACAGTGAGTAAGAGAGAGAGAGAGAGAGAGACAGAGAGAGATAGCAGGTACAACTGATTGACGCTATATAGGTATGTATTAAAACAAGAACCCATCTACATCCCAGCGGGCTCGATTTGCAACACTGTCGTCAATTGAGCCCATCAAGTAATATCATAATATCCACCGTGTCCTTTTTCCCTCATTTCCGCTTGTCGTTAAGTAGAAATTCGCCATTAAAAACCGGGCAGAACGTTGGATTATTCTGAATAACCTGATATTAAGTAACACTTAAGTATCTTTCGGTAGGACATTGAGACGGTTTTTCTCTTTTTCTCTTTTTTTTCAAGCCCTGAATCATGAGATCAGTTACCGATCAATCCTGATTGGATATGCAGCACACGTCTCACAAAAAAGTAAAAAACAGCACCTGCGTCGCGCGTCGTGAAACAAATCAAGCCGCATTTTCATAATTTATCGCCGAGTAATAAGAAGGCCTTAAGCGTTTCCATATCAGCGATGGTAACACCTGCTAATGAATTCTATACTCAGTTAAGAGTGTCCATTGCAATTTTCTTGTATTGTCGCACACATTCCAAGAAAGATTGAAGGTTAGTTCGCGGTTGATTTTTCTTAGAAACTGTTTTAAACCTTCCCTATAACCTGTTGGTGTTAATTTATTTTATTTTTTTCTTCCTTTTTAGCCTACCTTGGTGCAAGTAGAGGAATATAAGATACCTGGATAGGTACCTAGAAACTTTATAGTCGAGAGCGAGTATCCGGGAGAGGATAGAGTCGTAAAGGTGGGTTTATGAGTACCTGGATAAAACATTGCCACCCTGGTTGGATCACCCTCTTATCCGAGTATACCTAATTAATTCGATCTCGTTCCTGGTTTGCTCGTTTAGGTATGCCGACTGGTACCGTGCGCCCGCAAGGCGCGATTGCACGCGAATAAAGGAAATTGCTTTGAGTTCAGAACTTCCGGAAGTAGTGGCAGAAGTCATTTAATTCGATAACTTTTCCAGAAACTCCTCTTGATATCCAGGGACTCCAACGATTAGTCTATTCTCTTCCCTACGTTCGGTGAGACTGCCTGCCGAGATCTACAAGGTGTCTTGTACATCGGAAGGGTAGCATGGAATAAAGGGATGATGTAAGTAGTTCAGCATCCTAAAGGGGTGAGTGCGATGCCGAGAAATCGGGAATAGCGATATAGTAGTCAGCGCCATGTATGATAGGTGAGAGGGCGTGGAAAGATTTGAAATTCTAAGGGGTGATAAACCTCGCTTACATATATATATATAAGGGTACGTCTCTTCACGAGTATCGAGGGTGGGAAGGGAAAATTGTACGAGGGTTGGTAGGCTGGCGTATGTTGAGGTGAAACGAAGTCGAGTCCTTCGCAGGAATCTTGGAACCGTCTTTTCCACAACAGTGCAACCCTTGGAAATGAGAAAGGGAGGTAGCTCGCCGTCTCTGACCGAGGCTCAGGCCCTGAGGGATGATGGATGTGGGTACGTAGAAGAGAAAGGGTTGATTCGTATCACGAGCCAGAGTAAGCGAGGTGGATTCCGCGTATAGCGAAAGAGGGTGGTAGATAAAGAGGGGATGGTTAAGAGGGTGGAGTTGTAAGAGCGAGTAGGAGAGACTCCAGAGAGAGGGTTGAAGGAATATGGAGTGAGTAGAGACTCGAGGGTTGAGGGTGAAACTAGAGGATCGCTGAGCGCCACGAGTGAGGGAGGGTGGGTTCGGAGGGCGTAAAGTGGCGCAGCTAGGGGTGTGAGAGCCGGGGGCAGTAATCACCTGCGGCGAGGATGAAGGGTGAAGCGGGTAGGGGGGGGGCGGTAAAAGGGAAGGGAAGCAGAGTGCCAGAAAGGATGACGAGGAAAGAGAAGGAAAGTAGAACTGAAGAAAAAAGACAGAGACAGCTGAAGAAGAAGAAGAAGAAGAAGAAGAAGCGCTAAGGGTAGTTGTAGGAGGGTGAGAAGGAAAAGGCCAGGCTCATCAGACGCGTCAGCTGCCCCAGGCGCCGCTGTTCATCCCCACGAGCAGCATTTCCATCGTGCCGTCCTTATTTCGCGCCGCCAAGGACCTCGAGAGGATAGCGCCGCCGTACCTACCCCATCCTAACCATCTATACACCCCCTCGATGTCTCAGCACCTCAACCCTCTCCAGCCACGAGCCGTCGACTTTTCTTCAGCATTTCCTTCGTGCCCGCATTTTCTTCCGAGCGTCCGAGATGTCGATGCTCATGTACGTAGGTTCATGTAGTTGTGTAAAGACATTATGCTTCAGGTATATACCATATTTAATATATAATATATGTATAGTATATCTGCCTATGCAATAACTATGCATATATCGTGCACAGCTATACAGCTGGTATATACGGCTAGTTAACGATTGCCTAAGCAGAATCTCGTTGGCTTCATTATACAAGGAGACTGCCACTATACTTGACTGGAGCTTCTACTTGGGAGATACCGACCAGGATCAAAGTACCTCCTAATCGCGTAATACCTAGCTATTAGGATACTCCTTTAAGTATTCGTTATTCACAGCCTGTCCATAAAAGTCCCTATACCTTGTTTTATACCTAGGGTTATACCTGATACCTTGTTCGTTATTATAAGTCGGGCGTGGCTTAGCCATTATACTATAATCAGGATTTCTTGTTTCAGGCATTCTTGAAGTTGGCAACGGGATAGAACCTTTTTCTTTCGGAGGGTTTCTTAATTTCTTGACACTCTGCCTGCAACATTGCAGTTGGCAAGCCTGAAGCGATTTTGCTGCCACCTGCCAGATTTGAGCCATGGGCTTTTGATCGCTTAGCCACGCGCTATCCTAATCGATCATCCACGGATTGCAGCAGGGCTGCCAACGATTATCCTTTCGCTCTTGGGGATTCGTATATACCACATTCCCCAGACCCTGACCCATACCCTTATCCTGAGGGGTTTCGGATCTTCTTAGATGACACGCGACTCTGCAGAATCTCGAGATCATCCCTTGAAGGAAATCGGTCAAATGCCAGGGGCCGCTCGCACTTTATTCTATGTAAAATCGATCCAGACTGGCGCCGTTATTTTCAAGTCGACATCCATATATATTTTTATTTAAATCTCGTTATGCATCTTTAGATCCTTCAATTTTATGTGTTTCATGTGTCCTTTGTTCTTACCGATACTTAATTTTTTTGTATTTACTTCTTCGATTTTTTTTGTTACTTACGTCTCACTCGCTTTTTTCTCCTCCGCCGTTATTATTTGGATACCGTTTTCAAAGTTACCTGCCAAATTTGGCGCCATGTCTCGGCACACGTGTGGATCGTTAGAAAGATCGGTTCGCCCTTATCCTATCGTTAACCAATATGGTACAGGATCTTGGTCTTTATACCCGATTATCTGTAACGATGAACTCATTTAAGAAATCGATCGTTTCCTCAGTGCCAATATTGAAAATCGTTCATTTGAATTCTTTTCAAGATTCCTTCCCCAGTCAACACTACATACCGTGTAAAAAGATCGGCAAGACTCCATATGCAAGTGTAATTAAAAATGATTCAATATATCAGAAGCACTATAATAACCGATGACTATGGGAGTTAAAAAAAATATTAATTGAAAACGATAAGGGGAACAACCCGGCATACTATTAATTTTGCTCTATTAATTGTATATTATTTTGGTACCAGCAGGAACTACGTCGCAGGAAACTAGGCAGGCAACCGGCTCCTTCCGTCCTTCGACAAAATTCTCTAGCAGCCTTGCAGACAGAAGGTTCCGTAGTAAGGTGAACCCCGCCCAGCTGCCATAATCAGGGCAAATTGGTCCCTACCCTAAAGTGGGATACGCCCTAAGCGCCCTGTGATCTTAAACGCTAATCAGGAGTGTTACGACAATTACCAAGTCGAGATAGCAGGTGGTACTGTAATACATAATTGCTTATAGAATGCGAAACTCGAATAGACTTAAAGGCACAATAGACAGCATAAGTAGAAGATCGTTGTCCTAGTGAAATTTGGTTAGCCTTATGCCTATCACGAGTCATGCGTTCGAATAATCAAAGTACGTGACAGCATTTCAAAATGAAAATATCTCATGGATCTTTTTTTTATTTTGAAAAAATTCATCAGTCAAGATTGAACGATAATTCTCTATGCATTAAAGCCGTTAGTCTTTATTCTCTATGCAATAAATTTCAATGTGAAGCAACGATATCCGAGAAATTCAAAGTTCATAGTACAGAAATATTTACATGAAAGAGAAATTGCAATCTGCGATAACCTAAGCTTTGCTTTCTTAAACTGGCTAATTTATCTGATTTATTGTTGCTCAAAAGTTACATGTATATTATTTCCAAAAATATTTAAATAATTTAAAAAGCCTATTTTTATTTGTCTATTAAATACCCACAGTGTATACCTTCTGTTATTAGAGTTTGACTAGAATTTCTGGATCGTACTGCACGTATCCGAGTACACGCATTAATATATATTATATGTATGCACGTGAACCTATGTGCATCCACGTAGAGGATAGGAGCCATGGTAGATCGGAAGACGGATTAAGCAAAATGGCCGGCAGTAATCTTCCGGTTTAGCTTCCGCAAATTTGGCGAAGACCTTGGCTTCTCCAAAGATGAGATGCAGATGGGTGGAGAGATAGAGAGAGAGAGAGAGTAGGAAACGAAAAGGAGAACCAAGGGTAAGATTCTCTTTCTCACTCACTCACTATATTCCTCCTTACTTTCTCTTTCTCTCTCTCTCTCTCTCTCTCTCTCTCTCTCTCTCTCTCTCTCTCTCTCTCTCTCTCTCTCTCTCTC